>VTPC01002549.1:0-19687 GCA_011009095.1 Ignelater luminosus | reverse complement strand
AAAAAAAAATAAGATAATTTCGTTTTTAGCAAATATCTAGTAAGCCACGAACTTTTTTGAAAAAACAAAAGCATAAGTAAACTGATCTCCAAAATAGCCAAATCTTCTCTAATTTAACCGGCTTCGTATCTCTTACAATTTCCGAGATCCCAATAGTGAGCATCGAAATGTGGACACACTGTATATTATAACTCCATACATGGACACCAGAGTCAAATTGGCAAAATCGGCTAGTACAACAACAAAACACGTTCGATTATCTTACAGTTTGACCATCAGAACAAAATTATTAAATTATCTTGATCAGATATATGCTCTAAAGTAAGTTTATGATGATAAATTTGCCTTTATAGGAGATAATTCGACCCCTGGATGGATCTGGTGCCCATGCATGAGCTTGGCTGTGTAGAATTTTACCGTAGATGTAGAATTCAATTTGAAACGTCGCAAAACTTCATTCTAAGTGTGCAAGGAAATAACTTGAAAGTATCATAATCCAAAAATAGTCGACATGAAATCAATAACTCTCCCGTCCTTTAAATTAATTAAATTAAAAAGAAATCTTACTAGTTTTGGGATGCTATCATTCATCAAAACGCTTTGTCACATTCACCAAAAGTGCCCATTGATTCGCTGGCCCCGCATTCAGCGACAAGATCTTTTCTGTCAATATCGCTTCAGGGTTGGAAATTGAAATGACCATTGATACAGGCTCAACTGTTGCGCAATTGCGCGTCCTGCACAGAGAGCTAATACAAAGCCTGAAACCGAGCCAGATGTCGGTAACTGACAAGAGTATCAGTGCCGAATTTAATCTGCGAAAGTTCATCTTCATTCAGTTGTAATTGAGAAGTAAATCAGCTTTAGAGATCTTTTTCAATCATTTGTATAATGTCTGCAAGGGTAAATATATTGAGACCCGATCACACCTGATTGAAATAAACCTGACATGATTCAAAAAAATTGGCAGAATTGTAGGAGCTCAGCTTTAAAAGCTTAATTTGTTCAACACATTCAAAAAGCATGGTCATCAGTCCAAAAAAGACTCAATTACTGTGAAACGTTCAAGCCAGCAGGCTCAAAAAGTCTACAACCTAGATGTAGAAAAGTTAACATCCACCAGATCGAAATAAATCTGGCATGGTTTGAAAGTCTTTTTGGTAGAACTGCAAAAGCCTAATCAGCTCTAATAGCTTGATACAAAAGGCAAACCCAAGAAAGACTCAATTGCTGTGGAAAGTTCAAGCCGACAAGCTCAAAAAGTCTGAAACCTAAGCTTAGAAAATTCAAACCAAATCAATATATTCTGTAACCTCAACTTTTAAGACAGAAATGGACACCACATTGTGTTCAAGATATCTAGAGTTTCTCGAAGAAAAAGTGACTGTCAAGTATTTATATGGGAAAGAAAGAAACATTACAAAAGCATCATAAGCGAGATTGTTTATAAGTGTAACTTATAAATCTGATTTGTGCAAGTCTCTACACAATCCTATCAATCAGATTTGGTTGAGTAGTCAAATCAGTGACCTTGGATCTAATGGCGAAGGTTTCACAGACTTGGTCTATAGGTATCCACCATCTGTGGCTAGACTGTCAGGAATGATGAATAAATCTGCTGAACTTACTGTACTAATAATGCTTACGTTGTCTGCTAAGAAGATCCCTTGTAAACTTAACAAACATCACGTATATCTCAAATATTCATTCTTTCAATCTATCATTCTGTCTTGCAAGTACTTTTAACAATGATGTTAAATGAAATCTTCTGCATACCTCAATTGTTAGTTCAAAAATTGGCATCATGCAAATTGATGCCATTGCTTACTAACACAATGTATGTAGATTTTCTAAAAGGAAACTCTCTGAAGAAAGACTGTTAAAAGTTTGAAAAGCAATACCTCTCAGTTCCCTTCTAACACAGACTTTTCGTCATCTATCCAATATTTTCATTCCTAAGAGACTTTCTGAGTAGTAGTTCTGTTGATGCTGTTAGGAGCTGGTAAACACAATAACAGAAGAACTGTTTCAACCTTAAATGAATTCATGTTTCACATTATTAAACAAAACTTCAAATTTTATGGGAAACAAAGAAAGGCTACAGCGTCAAGTATTTTTAGTATGAAGATAGAAATAACTCAACTAAAGAGAGATACGTAACGAGAATAAACATTCTAGAAAGTTAAAAATAAAGATTCCTTGAGGATAAAAATTGTCATTTATATTACATAATTAACTTCTACCTATCAAAATATTTAAAATTTGCCAATTAGACATGTGCCTCTTTAAAATGTTTGTGAAACTCATATTGGTGAAAAGCCCTTTCAAAGATGTGTTATCACAATGGCGAGTAACTCTATAGATGCTGCAAATGTACAAAAGTTATCTTGTAGTTGTGCATTTTATTATTAGAATGTTATGGCAGTTTTACATTTCAAGAGAAATCTTCTAAAAAAATATTTTTATTTTATGAAAATTATTTTTTGTAAAATATTTATTCATTTTTTTTAATTGTTATATTAAATAAGTGCAATTACATGTTAAAATATAAAATAGGTAGTGAATAAAAATGATCCAAATTAAATGTATTTGGATTAAACTTAATTTTCTCATTAAAAGATTTCATGCTTGAGTAACAAGGTGATTAATGGCTGTTGGTTTCATTGTGTACTATTTAAAAATTAAATAAGGAAGATAAGTAATATAATTAGGGCAATCCTTAAAATGTGATTGCGCTGGTAATTTCTGGAAAACAATTATCAGTTCTATTCTGTATTATTATATTTTGTAACGCAGAAATAAATGTGTCTGGTGCATATTTAAACTGCAGCTCTAGATTTTGGTGCATTAAAATTCTATAAATAAGTAAAAGTTAATACCAGGTTAATATTATAACAGTCTTGCTATAGTTAGAGCAACTTAATAATAAAACGGTGAACTAAATTCCTTTTCTAACTATGTAACGAGGGATGATAATAATAGTTTTAAGTATCAACTGCTATATGTCTAACCATACCTTCCTGGATTATTACCGCTAAACATAGCATACTTTCTTTTTACTTTGCTGTGTACTAATATTCGAAGCATTACGAAGATTGTTCATCATTATGATTGCACGTTTAAAAAGTTTATCACTAGTATGATTGTCTTACACGCGCATTCATTCTTCTCTGCTTATACTTTACAAAACTTGAAAACTTTTACAAACATTTATTGAGTTTCTTGGTTTTTCCCTACTGTTTAAGTAAATTTTTGATTTTCTGAATTTTCCAAGTGATTTCAAATCAGAGAATTAACACCAACTTTAAGCACAGTACTTTACTGTGCATTCACAGATAGCATCAAATAAGCAGCTAATGCCTCATAAAAGCGTATTTATTTTGTTTTAGCAATTTTTGCATAACAAAGGAATTTCTTTGATAAAACTCCACGACTTTGTGTGTTAGATGTCATGGCACACTATTATGAAAAATGATTTTCACTTCATAACTCGGTAAAACAAAAGACTAGCTATGTCAAACCATGCATCACTGAAAAGCATTTAAGGCGTGCAGTTCAGTAATATGGAAATCAAGTAGGCGTTCCATTAAAAAAAATTTGGATTTACGTTTCACCGCCGAAGTAAAACAAGACAATTGCGAAAATAATTTTTTGTTTCAGAGTAAATTCTCTAAAACACCCTCATTGCTGCTCTTTTCTATCTTTGCTCGTTCCTGAGATATTTCACTTAAAAAAAAAAAAAAAAAATAATTTCGTTTTTAGCAAATATCTAGTAAGCCGTGAACTTTTTTGAAATAACAAAACATAAGTAAACTGATCTCCAAAATAGCCAAATCTTTTCTAATTTAACCGACTTCGTATCTCTTACAATTTGCGAGATCCCAATAGTGAGCATCGAAATGTGGACACACTATATATGCCTGTACCATTTAAACTTGATAACACTTACTATATTTTCTTTTCCTATTATTTAACTCATTTTCGTTTATTTTATTTTGGCCTCATTATTGTTCTTATCATTTTTCTTTCTAATCTTTTAAGCATTTCTTCATAATTTTTTGACAGTGTTGTTGTTTCTGCTAAGTATATTACTGGCTTTATTATTGTCTTATATATATCAACTTATTCGTTTCGATTAACTTTTTATCTTTTAACATTTGTTTATTACAATGAAATGCTCTGTATCCTTTCTGACTTCTTTCCTTTAACTCTTGTTTTTCATTGTTCCTACTTATCAATACTTCTAGTCCTAAATAATTAAATGTTTCCACTTCCTTAAAGTTATGACTTCCATATTTAACATTCGACATTATTCTTTTATCTCTACTGCAGTACATGTATTTAGTTTTCTCTTCATTTACTTTCATTCCTCTTCTATTTGTTTCTTCTTCTAATGCTAATGTAATTTTTTCTGGCTTTTTCTTGCTTCTTGCAATGACAACTACATCATCCGCATATGCGATCACTTGTGTCATCTTTTTGTTTATTATTCCATTATTACACCCTTTATTTCTTTAATTACTGAATCCAGTACCAATGTGAAAAGTAGTGCAGATAGATTACCACTTTGTCTTACACCTTTTTGCACTTGTACCTTCTCAACTGTTCCTTGTCCTGTGCCTATTACTACATTAGATTCTTTCATTGTAATTTTTATCATATTCCTTAATTTTTTTTGGTATTTTCATATTTTTCAGGTCATTCATTAATTGCTTCCTTTTAACGTGGTCAAACGCTTGCTTAAAATCTATAAAAATTGTATGCATAATAGTGTTATTTTTTCAATATTTGTTTTAATATGTGTATTGAGTCCACGGTTGACCTTCCTTGCTGAAGTTCATCTTGATAATCTCCCAATAAGTTTTTTGTTTATTTTTGAAGCCTTTTTTTCACTATAGTAGTTAGTACCTTGTATGCTACATTAAGAAGGGAAATACCTCTATAATTAATGCACTCTGCCATGTCTCCTTTTTTTGGTATTGGAATTATTAATCCATTCGTCTGGCATTTGTTCTTCTCTCCATATTCTTCGTACTAGTGCAACAATTTTCTTATGTAATTCTGCTCCTCCTTCCTTTATTAATTCTGCAGTAATTTGGTCACATCCTGCTGCTTTTTTGTTCTTTAATTTTTTTATTGCTTTCTCTATTTCTTCCTATACAGGTTCTTCTACATCTATGTTTCCCTCATCATCTTCTTCTTCTTCTGTATTTCTGTCTTCTTTCTCTTCTGTGCATAATTTTTTAAAATATGATTCCGAAATAAAGGGTATCCTTTTAATAGGTGATAAGTGAGGCTAAAAGAAGACACAAAATGAAAAAACGAAGTGAAAGTTGAAAATTTTGACAATTTTCCTAAATATTAAAAACTGAAGCCGTCTCTGGTTAGAAAAATAAAAGTGTTTCTTGTATTGTAGCCTTAAAAAGTGAAAGTTAAGGAGATTTACGGTGTTTTTAAACCCTTGTAATGCAAGAACGAAAATTTATCAGACATGCCTATTTTCTTGGAACTAATAGTGCAGCTGTAGTAGCACAATGAACAATAAATGCCATCATAAGCTACCCCCTTGACATTTTACAACTTTTCCTTCTTAAATCTGAAGTATGTTTAACATGCAGGGTTGTTGAAATTCGTTAAAACAGTAAAAAAATAATAACAAAATTTATGTTACGAACAATTAGACTCCAGTCTCACAGGTAACATTTTAATCCCTTATTATTATTTAGTCACATGAACAGGAAACATTTTAAATGGCAATGGATTACACATACTACTTGAATGAAACATGCATATGGAAGGTACTACTAACTATCAGCTCTGTATTTAATTCAATTTAATAAATTCAACCAATTTTTATTTATGTAGCATAATGCTTATTAAAGTTTTTGGTTCTTCGGAAGTTTACAGAAAAAAAAAACCAACAGTAAAATTTTAATATTTTTCCGTTTGCAGATTAAAAAGTAAAAGTTCCTACTGGTTATTTATGGCATTGTAGAAACCAGATCAACTATTATACCCCTCACATAAATAGCAAGAACTACCTGCCAATGACAAGGACAGTCAGTCAACCCCTATCGATTTTTGCTTAAGTAAAAGTATGAGAACAGAACAGGCTTGGCTTAGCGCATTTTTCTCGGAAACTATGCAATTTTTACCTACCGTTTTTTATCGCAAATGTATGTACTATCACACTGCTATCCACCTTTAAGAGGATACCCTTTATTTCTGAATCACCCTGTATAACTGTATAACTCCCTGGTGTTATTATTTCTACAATCTTTTTCTAACTCATCCATTTTTTTTTTCAATCCACTGCTGTTTCTTTTTTTTTACATAATTTTGTTCTCTATAACGGTTCATACTATCTTCTTCGTCTTTTGTTTTGAGCCATTTTCTCCTTGTTTCATTTTTTCCTCAATTGCCTTTTCACATTCTTGCTCATATCAATAGTTATACCTTCGTTTTTTCTTATATCCTATGATTTTTTTGTGGTTTCATTTATACTGTTTTTGATAATTCCCCATTCTTCATCAACAGTACTTCCATCTTTATTTTGTAGTCGTTTTGTAACTTCTAATTTATATTTATTATTAAATTCTTCTTGATTTAGTTTTTCTAAATCCCATTGTCTTTTTATTGTCTTCTGATATTTCAGCCCTTGCAAATTTATTTTGCATTTAACAACTACTAGTAGATGATCTGAATTAACATTAGTGATATCTCTTTTCTTTACTAAGACATGATCTATTTGGTTAGCTGCGCCCGAGCCTGGCATCAACCATGTAATTTTATGAATATCCTTATGATTAAACTTTGTACTTGTTGTTAATAATATATTTGTTGTTGCAGCAAAATTACAGAGCAACGAAATACTTAAGGAAACGAATTCAATACATAAAAATATTACTATGTGAGAATAAAAATCCAGACCGAGGAACGTTGGAAACTCTTCCTTTATAATTCTTACATAGATGATAGGATGCTTTATCTGATCAAAAGCTGTAGGGTTCTTAAGAATAATATTTATCTATGAATGACTTTAATTTTTGTCAATGGTAACGAAGGGTGAAGCCATTCATAGAAAAATGTCCTCAATGCTACTACATGTTTTGGCCAGATGGCGCATCTCGTTGTTATGATGGTGAAACCGTGAACATTCTCAAAGAATTGGAAATAAAATATGTAGTAATAGAATTTAATTTTCCAAACATCCCTCAATTACGATTTGGGCTCTTTAAATGCAAAATTATGTATATTACAATAACTAGACAGCGGAAACTCAGCGCCAACTAAAGTGAGGAATTAAAACAAAGTTTATTATTAACAAAAGTTAAAAGAATTTTAAAGGATTTTGTAAAAATAATAAGCAAGAAGTTTTCGATGCTGCTTGATTTGAACATCTATTTATTCTTAAATAATATTTTTATGTTCTGAATTCATTTCCTAAAGTATTTTCTTAAATAAACCATTTTGAAGTTTAGTGCCAATTTTAAGTTCGATTACCTTAACGTTTTGAATTGTTGCATCAATAGTTTTACTAAATTGTTTAGCCTTTTTTATTTACTGATATTTCAAGCTTGCGATACTTGAAATATCTTTCTTATTTAAATTTTTTATATAAATTAGCAGCAGTGTTGATTTCTTAAGTTAGAAAAATTCTTTCAACTACAATAAATTCAAAATTTAGATTTTTGTGCTACCTAATAAAAAATAAAACAAAGAAGATAAAACATAAGCAATTTAATTAAAGATTTAGAAACTTGTTCATTATTTAGTACTTTAATCAATATATAAATTGAACTACCTTGAAGTAAGAATAAATTTTAATATTATTAAAAACCAATAGTTTTGAAATATCCTGTACATACCTATTTCCATTGCAATTTTCATCTTTAGGCGTTTCTAAATTAATATTTACCTAAAAATAAACTTTTGTTTATAGTAGGTATATATTGTAAACCACATGCACTACATGAGCAACACCACAATAATAATTAAAAAACGTATTTCATGGTCTCACTACTCATGGTAAAAAAAAATATGGCAGCACTTGAAAAATTTAGCAACACCTGTTCCACTTTTTTCTTTTAACCTCACTATATCACTGGAAACAACTTTTAATTTAGTTTAAAATTTCACAAAATGCATTTAATAAGCTTGCCGTAATGTTTTTAGATTGTTCATCGAAGATTACTAAAAAAGTACAATGAATTAGTAATACAGTCAATGCTTATTGTAGGTGAGTTGCATTGAATCTTTTAAGATGTATGGATTGATCGGAGAATTATTAGATAACCGAAAGCTAATTAACAATAAAATTGTTATTAAATATACCTTACACAATTTTTATAACTGCTGTTATAAATATCCCACCGTGTGACACTTTATACACCAAACTTTCTTTGCATAACTGGGATAACCTACTTGTTTTTGCTATCTAGGAGTGTTCCTATGAAGAATTTAGTTATTAGAATATTTATTAGTAGAGTGGGTTGATTCATACGTTTGTTTAGTTTTCCATTAATTAAACATATATCTACTTTAAATTCATACAGTTGAAAAAAAAAACTGTTAAGAAAGAGTATGGGTTAATTTAATGTATGCTTTTTTAATATTCTTTCTTCAACCATTAAATTAGTATGAGTGGTATATAAATTTGTAACATAATAAAAGTTTAATTGTAGTAAATAATGAATAGGATTCATTACTTTTAACCATTCACTTTGGCAGAGTATGTATAATTTGTTTGATTGCTTATTTAATATTGTAAAAAGTGCACACAATGCATTTCAAAATTGGAAATAAAATCATCTTTTATTACCAATTGATCATAAATAAAGCAATTAAAGGTTTTTATTATAATCTTAATAATTGACTTTGCTAAAAACAGCTTTTTAGAAATTAAGAAAAAATTGTGAAAGATGTAAAATTAACTAACACAAAAAGAGTATTCTATCAAAACCATAAAGAAAATTTAATAAAATTTTAAAAACAAACATTTATCTTGGAATATTTTAAACTATTTTAGGTTAGGTTGCATGACAGAATACCTGCAAATGCAATGTTGTCAGTTTTATCTAAGATGGAATTAACATCTTTAGTAATTTCTGTATCTTCAGTTTAGTTATGGAAATAATCTATTTTAAAGAAGATCCTAACTGTTTAGATATTCCTATTTCAAATAGCCAATAGATTTATGAATGAAATTCTATTCCATATAGTGACAGTGATTAGTTTTGAGGTTATCCAAGCTGTACAATGAAATAACAATTAAAATATCTATTATGTACAACCTAACAAAAGAAAATTCATGGCCAACTCTCATGAATAAAAGCTGTGAACGCATTATACACTTTGATACAAGAAGATAATAAAACATAGTTTATCCTAAAAGAGAATTTAAAAAATCGCTCTGTAATTAAGAAAGTATTTTTAAAAATATATTTTTGCATGTTTGAAAAAAGAATTAAATTCTCCATTTAAGAGTATATCATCTTTATAAAAGTGATACAAATTTTTCAGAAAATTGCTGGGACATGTATAGATTTAAATTAATCTGCACCTTTTGAACCGGTATTCATAATTTTTCGGCCATACTGGAGAAAGCGATGACGTCATCGATGTGGGACCAAGGGCGCTGTAGTTTAGAGCCCCCAAAGAATGTTTCGTCCCATTTCCCAGTTTCAGATTTGAGCCCATAGACGTCCGTGGAGTTTTGTAAAGATATCAAAACGGCATTTAGTACACCGATTAAGTGTCTTCACTTGCATTTGATCCCACTCGAACCAATTTCGCATTTCTTACGACTCGGCCGCCAGAGGGCGCGACAGGTTGAACCAAGGAGGGCTTCTAGCTCAAAAACAAAAAACCGTTATAAGAAAGTGCGAATTTTGCAACCTACACCAAAACCGTCCGGCTAGTCTTATCAACATAATATTCGAGATTTATGTTCTGACAGTGGTTTATCTATCTACTCGAGAAAACCCGATTCGATTCGATTAACTCCGCACTTTTCTCCATGGTTTGCCGAGATGCCCCCTTAAAAAATTTGTAACTCAGTTAATTTATTATGATCCGATCAAGCTGAAATGTTTATAAAATAAAAAGCATCATCAGGGCAACAAGCTTAACAAGCTGGTGTGGGTAACAGTGGCGTTCCCCCGTTTTTGGGGTCGATTGGAACAAAAAAAAAACCTAACTTACCTTCTTTTCTACCTTTTTGGGACAGTTATCCGAGTTGTTATGGACACGTAGTTAAAACGCTTTGGTGCCGTAGAATGGGGAACAAAAAGGTTCTATGCACTTTTTTTCCTACAAGGTCATCTTCTAGGTCAAAAACTCGAAAAACTGAAAGCGGTGGAAATACGGTCTTTTGCAATAAATCAACTTTAGTAATTCTGTAAGCCAATTCCGCAGCTTTCCAAAAAGACCCTTGAAACCTAGGGAGAGTGCCGCTTCCCTTCCATCCCTTCTAGCGCCGTTGTTTTTGGGTGATTCGGCATGAAGCTTTCCCAAACCTTTGTGCACTCCGCTTCCAAATTCCGTTAAAATGGTCGGAGGAACTTCGGACTTAGGAAATTTCGAAGTCTCTTGTACATTGGTAGTTTTTAGTTTAGTCCTATCGACTCGAAACTTTAACTATCCTAAAGCGAAGGTAAAAATGCGTAAAAAGTGTAATACGCCCTTTTTTCGAGAACTTATTCCTTGAACTTCTAAATTGGATTTGATGGTATAATGCAGAAGAGTTGGTGCTCATAGGCGTGCGTTCGGGTGGTCGATAGAGGTGTTGTGCTCTCATTACTCACTATAAGTATAATTTTAATAAACTAAAAGTAATTAGAATGATTTCGGCAAGAGCTTTTGTTAATTTCTGAGAAGAAAAGCACGTTCTCTTGTAAATTTATTTTTTTTTTGTCTTTTCGTTATTTGCGCGGAGAAGGTACGTCCTGTCGACTTGAAATCTTCACCATTGTGAAGAGAAGATAAAATACGTTTTTCGAAAAACCAATTTTCGACGACATTTAAAAAATTTCATATCTGAATTCGTACATTCTGTCTGTTGCCACGTTCCCGTAACTTTACAAGGCATGATGTAATACATGAAATCAACTTAAGAGTTTTCTCCTGATTAGAGATACATAAACGGTATTTCGATATTTCGAATACTTTTCGAGATAATCGGGATCGAAAATGGCGATTCTTTGACATAGTGATATTATATATGATACCAACTTAGTTTTTAACGTTGAATACGACTATGAAATTAAAATTTTTATATCTCGGGTATTCTCGAGATATTCGATTTTTATACCTCGAGTAGTTCTCGAGGTATTCGATTTTTTCTAAATTTCGTCATGCTTGCATTTTCACTGGTTATACCTGAAAAATCGCATTTTATAGGATAACGGAGACAAAAGTTGGAGAGGTGGTGCCCATAGGCGTGTGGTCGGGTGGTAGATAAAATATTTTATGCTTATGGTGAGGGATATACCAAGAGTTATCGCAGACATAGCACGTGTGTAAGGAGGCGATATAGGCCGACTGGCATTTTTCTCATATTCTTAAATAGTACTTGAAGTTCTCTTTCTAATAACTACAGTCGCTATGTATGTCAAGAATTTTTCAAAGAATTGTTATTATCGACTTTATTTCCATTATTCCATTTAAACAAACCGCACTGTATGTTTATTCATCTAACTCAGTTATCTCACAAAACTCTATACTAAAAGTACGATTGCTAAACTAAATATATGTTAATGCAGGGGTCTTAAATGTAAGCTCCTGGCCTCTCAAAAGCTTTATGTGTTATAAAAGGTTGCTCAACATGAAATCTGACAACTCGCTGATCATCTTCAGAATAGGTTTTTCTCTCTAAAGTTTATTAATTATTACTCAAAGAAAAGAAATGATCATAAACCACCACAATGGAAGACAAATCTGGACTTTTCATATAAAATAGATCATTCAAGAAAGCTAAACATTGAACAGTATAGTCTGATCAGTCTAAAAATTAAAGGATAGTCTGTTAGAAGATCAAGACTGACCCATCACCTGTTTTTGTGAATAGTTCCTTTGAGTAGATTATAAAAGGGACTACTTCCCAAATTCAGTTTTCAAAAAATGGTAGGTAGTATCATTCCACCATTATATATGTTATTCTTGAGATATTAAAAAACAAGAGAATTTGATTTAAATTAACTTTTCAATTAAGTTTCATTTCACTAAAACATTTCAGTACCCCTTGAAACTTTCATTTTTAAATTCAGTTGGTGGTGGACATATGTGTTTCTGGGTCTGCAGTTTTTTTTTTTTTGGGGCCCTCCAACTTAATGGAAGGGGATGTCCCCCTTAAACTCTTATCCAAACAAGAGGTCCGAGTTTAAAAAACTATTCACAAAATTTAACAGTTAATATTGTCATTTATTAATACCTTGACTGAGGCATTTAGAATGAATACAATGTCTCAAACTGCGCACTCTACGATGTGTTTACATGTATGCGATACATACCCAAGAGATATGTAACAAGCAATTGTAAAAATTGCTATCTATAAGTCTCTAATCGAACTCTAATCATATTTTAATGCATGGATCTGCATTCTAATGCCATGTATTATTTATGTTACAAGCAGTACATATCTCCAAAGACTGAAATCGCAAATAAATTGTCACTAAAATCTTGAATATGAAAACTAATATTTATAGACTGAAAACTTTCGTTATGCAAACTAAAATGAATTCCTCAGCGTAATTCTAGCAAACAGCATTAAAAAGATAGTATAGAGCAGTTTCAGATATTTCTGGTTCATTAATTTCATCTAAAAACTCTGCACACGGATTTCTAAGAAAATCAGAATCTGCAAGAAAAATGGGGGTTGCCATTGACAAAATTGATGACGTCATCAGAGATAAGGGTGAGGGTAAAGAAAAAATGAAAATCATTTGAATAGATGCCCCATTGGAAAATAAGGTTGATGTGTCCAAAGATTTTGGGCAATGACCAACTGAAATTATTTAAAACAAATGCAATGGCTGATTTAGAAATTCCCAGACATTTTCCAATTGCCCAATATAATATTTCTCGAATGTCAGTTTGTTGTGCAAAATATTTTTGCAAAGCACAATTGTTTTAAATTCATTTTTAATAATAATTGACAGGAATAACTTAGAATGCCTTGATATTGTTTTATTATCGTGTCATTTTCACTTGTCATTTGTCAATGTCATTTTTGAAGTACAGTCATATGTTCGTCAACTAACCTTAGATTTCAATATTAATGTCATTTTAACCACAGGCGTACCAGGCAATGTAAAGGAGTTTTTTTTGGACAATTTTATTTTTGTTAGACTGCTTATTGGACATTCATTCATTAAGATTTGGTTCAACTCACTTATAGAACTTGCACTGTTTTATTGCCTGGATCACAGTCTAATCACTAGCAAACGATATCTTATTTTTACTTTTAAGTTTCATTTATAATGAATGATTTTTACTATGTTGGAATTTACCTAGCCTTCACATAAGAATCTCAAACAATGCTTTTCTTTCAACTACAGAAGAACAGGCACTTTAATTCTGATGCAATACAATGCAACTATCGCATGGAAAACTTACAAGAGTGACACAGATCCTTGATAATTTGGAGTCTATTCTAACCTCAAAAGTTTACTATATAAATAAACTTATTATTAATTTTAGTTCAGTAATTTTCCTATTTTTGAGAATATTTAGACTTAAAAGGGAAAAAGGGAATATTTTATAAATTTCAGCGAAAAATTAGGCACTGTAAAACTTTGTTTATTAACTTTTATATGTTTAATAATAATGCTTTTGTAGGCTAGAATTGCATTAATTTTTCCCATCACATTTCTTTATTTTAAATGCAACTTTGCCTCGAAATCCTGAATTTTGATTGAAAGAAGTCAAACTGAAAAAATTGTGCAGTGTATTTGCTGTTTGTACCACTAGTTTGTGCTCACGCTGTCATCTGTTTGTCTTTTATGCTGATTTGTCGACTGTCATTTGTCAATTTTTCGTTTTATTTCCCTTTTCTTTCATGGTAATTAATGATTAATTTTTGTTTTAGTTCTAAAACATTGAACTATCTTGTTTGAGATAAAAAGTTCTATACTTTTGCATAAAAGGGACTTTATAAGCACACATGTAGGAAATTCTGATTAAAAAAGGCAGTACTGGTTCTGTTGTTTTGGGCTTCAAATATGAGCATAAGCCATCAGCATGAATGAATATGTAAATCTAATTACGAGCAAAACAACTAACCTTTATTGAACACATTTGACATCTTAAATGGCAGGTTACTGTTTAGTTCTGACAGTAGTCAATTTAAATGTAAACTACTTGTTTACACTCTTTTACGAGTTCTACACTAATTACAGTCGAACTTCAATAACTCGAACAGAATATTTGGCGCCACCTTCGATAAGTCGAATTTCTGGGGGAATCCCCTAACTACGTATGTTTTAACCGTTCGTTTTATAGCATAACGATGCAGGGAGTTCTGTTTCTGTGCTACTTAAGTTCATGCGTATGCTTTATTAGTTGTTACTAGGTGGAAAAAATACTGTACCTATTTGTTTTATCACGTTATTTTGTTTCTCTTGATATGTCATTAAAACGTACATACTTTAAAAACCTTATCTATTGTTATAAATCCATCCTTGTCTAGGGGAGTGCTAACCGTCTCTCCTTTCATACAACACTTATCTATTGATAAAAGATATAGACTTATAAAAGAAGTGGAAAGTGGTTCACGAAAGAAAGATGTAGCTGTGAAGTATGCTGTTCTGGTAAGTACAGTCTACTATTTTAAAAAATAAGCAAACAATAACTACTGCAATCGAAAAACCAACGTACGAAAATGTGGACATAAATAATATATGATATGTATTTTATTTAATAAATAACACGAAATCTTGATAACTCAAACTTTTTTTGTGTCAAGTCATGGTTCGAGTTATCAAAGTTCGACTGCATGAAAGTACGGAATAAATTCATTAAATTCTAAATAAGCAGTTTTTTGCAAAAATCCTTAGACACGTTGATTTTATTTTACAGAAATACACATTTTAATGTCAGTGTCATTTGTTTTCGAGTGATGCCGTCGTCATGAATTTTTTTTAAATGGCACACCCTGTATATTTTCATGGATTCAGATAGATGATTTTCTTCTGGTTGCAGTGACGTAGGATCTAAAAGTCTTAATCTTAAAAATAATTACATAGAAATAAAAAATCTTTGATCTTGAGTCATTTGTAAACGTTTGTGAACTAAAATCTAAGTAAGTACACTAGGATTGACAATTGTTTAAATGACATTAATAGTCAAACATTTAACAATGGCTAACTGCATTTTTTACTGCAGCTGCTCAAGATGCACTGTAAGGATTCTCTTACATTTGTAGGGAAATAGCAAGTTTTGTATCCGAGTTTGCATCTTTACCCATTTTCGGATGACCAGGCACTATGACTAAATATTGAAAAACTTTTGATTAGTGGCAATAATTAAATCGATTTTCTGTGAATGTTTGACGTATTTATTTTTATAAAATAAAACTGATGTGTCAAAGGATTTTTGCAAAAAATAGCTTCTTTTGAATTTAGTTGATTTATTCTGTACTTTTGCAGCTCACTGTATAAGTATCCACTTGTACAATTACCTATAAATATTTTTATAGAAAAATATAAAAAAAACACTATCAGTAAGAAGATCTTCATTTTCTTCTTTATTTATAAGTTGCTTTATGCAACTGCTTAAAATAACAAATTTTTATTTTGCTGTAATATTACTTCTTTTGAAATTACCAGTTACGCCACTGTATAACGCGACAGGGATGGAAAATGCTAGACTTTTACTGTCCTTTACACCCTTTAAGAGTTAACGTATTTTTGTCTCTCTTCTTTGACAAGCGTATCCACACTCTATCCATTAGAAAAATGACATAATCATAAAACAATATCAAGGCACTCTAGAACAACCAAAACTGATGTTTTGAGAAACAATTGAACCCAGGCAAACTTATAGTCAAAGGTCACTTCTTTATTTGCAATGATTTCTAGGTCATTTTTTGTAATACTAATTCTGGGTTTGAAGAAAAATTGCTCAAAAGTAAATAAACACAAGATCAAATTATTATTGACAGTCACAAATTTGATGCTTTCTTTGCAACTAATTTCATTTCCTTGCATAGATTTTTCAAATCAAGAAAGATGTGATATGAATTGCTTCCAGAGGTAGCTGTGTTGAATTGGGTTTTTGGTTTTCATTTAAACAAACAGAAGTTTACGTCACAACTCAAAAATGACAAGTTACTTTAGAAATTGGATATAACTATCTTGTTAGAAACATAATTATCTACAACTTTTGCCTTTAAGTTCTTTTCATAAAACCAATTCTAACAGAGCTAGATACATTTAAAAAAATTATAAAAATTCAGTTTGTTCAAAATATCTAGTAATCCATGAATTTTATTTTCAAAACAAAAATTGCATTGAAATGAGGTTATAAAACTGGAAGAACTCCTGCCATTTTCTGAGATCTCTATAATAAACATTGACAAAACTTGTCTGGTATTAAAAAAGGTGAGAAAAAAAGCAATAAAATCAATATTTAGCAATGTGATTAAAAAAAAACTAAGATAAAACAATTATGACAAGAATTCTCATCTATCCACACACACGGTTGTAAATCTATAGATAATAAACACTCTTGATATTATTTTTGTGTCTGTAAGTACATTTTAATTAAAGTTTCAATGAATTAAAATTAGAAAAAGTATGATAGCAACAAAATCGCTATTTACTGAAATAGACATAATCAAAAGTAAAACAAACAAATACTGTTTTGCATCCTTGACTTTTCTACACGATTATTGATAATTAACCTTCCTGTATCTACTACATTCCTTTTAATGCCGATTGATATTAAATTAGAGATGATGTAACACAATAAGAAAAATCAATAATGGAAGCATAGCAGACCTTTTAAAAATACTATAAAATAATTACACTTACCCAAACCCAAAATATTCAAGTCCTTGGAAGGTGAATCATCACTCCTACGTTTGGATCCAAGTCCGACTCCTTCACAAATAATAGAGATGTTCTCTTCCATGCTTTGCTCGATATTTAAAAAATTCGGTGTACTCGATACTTTTGTCCTCATTACACAGATTTGATTGTTTAAACTTTCAATTTCAGTGAGCATCTCATCATTCTTATCTCTCAACTGAGAATTTTCTATTTGTAACGCCGATAATTTTTTAAGTAAAGGTTCAATTTGCGCTTGCTGATTTTCAAATTCATAATTTTGCTTCTCATTCTCTAAAATACCAACTTGTTCCGTTAAAACCTCTTTAACCTGTTGCAACTCTGACACTTGTCCACTCAAAACATGATTTTCTTTTTCTACACTTGCTGAATATTCTTGTGCCAAAAGTAAATCGTTGCGTAACTTTGCTTCTTCAGCCTCTAGGCACATGATTTTTTGTTCTAAACTTTGATTTGTATGCGACAACTGTTCTTTTTCACCAGCAAATTGTTGCGTTATCTCTTTAACAATATCCGAATGTCTCTGTTCCAACAGTTTGACTTGATTCTGTGTACTCTGTTCCATACGTGCATGATTATCATCTACTTCTTGTGCAAGCATGGTAGCACGATTATTAGCTTCCAGTACATCTCCTTTAAGTTTCTCACGCTCTGCATGCATCTGTTCTAAGATATTCTTCAAGCACCTTATTTCTGACTTATATAAAGCCAAAATAGCTTGCAATAACATAATATGTGGATTTGTAAAATCAGATTTTGTCTCATTCATACTTTTCATTTCTTTTTCTAATGCCACTGCAAGTTCTGCTACATTAATTTGTGAACTAACAAAACCAAGTTCTTGCAATAAAACTTTCGGTGAAGAAATACCAACATTTTCCCACATTTCCAACACAACATCTGTATGAACGAATCCTGTTCCGTCAGGACCTAAGGTTATGTGTTGTATCATTTTTGGATCTGGAAATATGGATTCTGAAATACAATTTACTGATGATAAATCAAGTGTACTATCAGTAGTATTTGTGGGGGATGTCGGATTTAATACATCTGACCAGGTATCGTCTTGCTGTAATACCTCCAAAAGTTCTTGAAAACTTATTTTACGATCAACATCCAATTCTAATTTATTGGATAATTGTCTAATCACGCCTTCAGCTAATCTATGTAGTCCGATTGCATCACACACTAAAATTAATTCCGTCTGATTCAAATAACCATCTTCACCCACACCCAATTTTTCCCAAGCTTTCCGCAACATTTCTTCTGTGCACACAAATTCTTGCTCATTATTAAAGCCATTTGTAACAAAAACATCACCACCTGAGGACATTTTATGAGACTCATAATCGTGACTACCAGGAAATGAAGTGCAACGTTTCAATTTTGTATTTGTCTTGCGTTTTTTCGAATATAACACATCGCTTTGTGAATTCGATCTTTGTACTGCTGTGTTGTATGTTATTTTATTTGTATAATTCATATTTTCATTTAACTCTTCTAAAACTACCTCATCATTCCTTGGACGTGATCGTCTGCCGTATTTCTTTGAACCATAAACAAACTTTGGTGAAACTTCCCT
Organism: Ignelater luminosus; assembly: GCA_011009095.1. Lineage (NCBI taxonomy): Eukaryota > Metazoa > Arthropoda > Insecta > Coleoptera > Elateridae > Ignelater > Ignelater luminosus. The sequence continues at coordinate 1,039 of VTPC01002549.1, read as the reverse complement.
GTCTGGTGAACCTTTATCGTCTTTGCATACAAGATTGTCGTTATTCGTTTGTGTTCTACTATTTTGAACGTTTCCCAATAAAGTTAATAAGGCATCTTTAAATTCCATAAAAGTTACACGAGGGTTTTTAGGATCGCTTAGTAAATGTTGTATTAATTCTGTTCCTTGCTCTTCTAATTGTAGCGTGCAACATAACTGTGTTAAACCTTCCCTATCTAAGCTGCCCCGGTTCTCAAAGTCGTAGCTGTCAAACACTTTCAGTAACTGCTGTTCATATGGATCCAGGGATGGATACTCCATATTTCTTCCTTTACCTAAAATAGTACCACAAACATGTTACAACAGACTTAAAATAGATCATTACTTAAAATGCACTACTACTACTATTACATAGAGGTAATTGAACCCCACCTAAAAACCCGAAATGCGTAGATAAAATTTATTACCTGTCGTACACATATCCATTTAATGCAGTTATCTTAACATCGTAATAGTGGCCAGGTAAGAAGGACTTGTAATTTAGTTAAGTCATAACGGGATATTTTTGCACACGATCACTTGTAAAAAGACACACAATCACAACAAAAACTGGGTCGACAAACTGGTTTAGTATCCCGAGTTCCTATTAGTAGCGAGGTTGCCAGACTTGTAGTAAATGAATATATATATAGGTTTGGAATTGAACCGATTAACTACTAATGCAGTAGTAACCAACGTAATTACTAATTAATGTTATGTAATTTTTAACAAATTAATATAAAAATTGTTGAAAGAAAATATTTGCTCTCTTATGTCATTAGTGTCAAACTATTACGTGTCAAAATTATTTCATTTGTTTTTTTGACGTCTTATTTGACAAAATAAAAATGGTTTGTTTATACAGTGAACTACGAAAGTATCGATAAATTCAGTACAGAAAATTTTCTCTTTAGCAATTTGCTTTTTCTAAATTTAAAGTTTTTTCTTCTCATTACTTTTTTTCTATAATTTTAAAATCTTTGTTTGTGAATAAAATTGTTAAAAGTTACCTAATATAAGA
>VTPC01002548.1:40066-71543 GCA_011009095.1 Ignelater luminosus | reverse complement strand
AAAAAAAACCCAAAACAATTTCTTGAACGTGATATTTAGTTGCATAAACAAAGAACATGCTATTTTGTTGCTATTTTAGCCAATTATTTAATGTTGTTGTTTCTAACGACTCTAACGGTTTCTTGCGTACAGCTTAATCAAGAAAGCAAAACTGATGTCGGTCATTATTGTAAAATGGTAAATTCTTATATGTTTTTATGTGAGTTGTCGCATTAAACTGATTTTACAGAATTGTTTCTAATATTTTTTTTATTCCTCAAATTAAGTTTGGCTAAAATATACTATTATAGGAATTATTTAGCAAGTTATATAAGCTCCATTGAATTAATAAATATTTCAAGAAAATCAATCCTTACATTACTTACATTACCAATCTGCACACTTTAGTTTATAATTTCTAATCTGACGCATGGTGTATAAGCAAATATTGTATCCCCTATAAATAATAAATATAAATAGAAAAGCATTTATATTATATCGATAACGATCAATTCCTTATAATATTGAATTAAGGTTTCCTGTTTTTCTTACTTTATTGATATAAAAGAAACTACATTCAAATGAAAATAAATTATAAAGTCAGTTTTCAAAACTTTAATACAAACGAGCCCATTTACTTGAAGCTTCTTAGCAGGGATGTACTGCAACCCAACATACATCTTTTACTGCAACCTAGATTTAATTCCTTAAAGTCAATTATTTATAATGGAATCAATGTTTTTTTTAAATTCCGTTAATTTAGGAAATTGCATTAAATAATAATTACAAATGTGATTCTCAATGGCTATGATTCCATTCAGTGGCGTGACCAGGAATTTTTCCTGAGGAGGGTTCAGAAAGTGGTACTTAAAAATAAAAAGCATTAAACAAATTCAAGAAGAGCTTCAAAAAATTCTTGCCTTCTATTTTTCTGTTTTGAAAACAAATTAATGACCTCGTCGACACTAACAGGTATCTCTCTATGTATACTGAGAAGAGCTAGGCCATTTAATCTGTCTTCTCTTGTAGTATTCCTCAAATACGTTTTCAAACGTCTTATAGTCGCAAATGTCCTTTCATTAGATACCGTAGTTACATGAATTGTAACAAATATTTTTATAAGTGCCTCAACTTTTGGAAAGAATTTTGTATTATTCTGTAATAAAAATGCCAATGCATCCATTGCAGTCTTAGGTGTCTTGTTATTTTCTTTCCAAACTATATACCACAGTTTTACAATCTCAAATGACTCAGCATCTAAGAGATATATATACAGCATATAGTTGACGCAATGCTACCTCATTCACCTCCTGGTTTTTGTTTTCGGATGGGACTATCGCAGCAAAGCTTCTTAAGATTTGGTCATGGCTTAATAACCGCCCATCCAGATATAAAATGAACGAATCGTCAAATGGCACGAAAACTGCCCGTCTGAAGTATTCTTTAGGTGTTGAATGTGGCACATTATCTCTCTTATGCCCGGTTTCTGAAAGGTGATGTTATGTGTCATATAGTTATCGGATGCATAACTTTATGGAACCGATAAAATTCTTAAGTGTTGCTCAAAATATTGTACTCTACTTTATAACTATCGGTTTCTTAAGTAGTTACGAGAAAAACCGATAGGTGGCTACTGCACTTGAAACACTAGAAAAACAAAAAATACTTTAAAAAAGTGAAATAATTTGAAACTGTTACACATTTTTCAATAATACTGTCGTTCTATACCGGCACTTTCATCCTAAACATAACCTGCTGTTAGCGATCGGTAATTGAAAAAAAGCCGCGCGAAACCTCAAGCGATGTAGAATGCGCCGGCGCTACATAACTTATCGCACCAACTTGCTCCGATAACTTATGAAGCCAATATCGGTCCCATAAATACAACATAGCGTTTCAGAAACACCTTTTGGCGATTTATGGAATGCATAACTTTATCGGTTAGATAAATTGCTTTCAGAAACCGGGCATTAGTCTGGCACTGATATTTCAACTCCATATTTGTCACATGCAGATTGCGCAACCTCAAATATTTTTTTAAATTATTGAACTGCATTTTGCCGCATTACAACTAATGTATTTCTTACATTTTTGCTAATAAAATTGTCTGATTGAGGTCAATATTTATTGTTTGCAATAATTTGCACAAGGGCAAAGTAATTAAAAAAACTTTTGCAAGCACTTGCAGGGTAAACTGAAATTCTGTTATAAGAACAGACTTTATTCATACAAAACTGTCTGAAGAGGCATCTCTGTCATTCCAGTTTTGTATAATTTCTAAGCTTCCTACTGCAACTTCTTGCATTTCCAAAAAAACCAATATTGAGTCGTGTCTCTCTGACCATCTAGCATAGTTGTTTCAATTTTTGTTTTTTCAAGACTGAATTGACTTTTTCAAATTCTGTGGCAAATACATTTTGTCTTTTTGAAGTTCTAAAAAAATTGCACAATTTTGATAAAGTTGCCATACTATTTCGTACTTAAATAGCAGAACTATACTTTGCGTGAACATAGGCTTGCACCCCATGATATGCTCCGTTCATTCAAGAGATGCCATCATAACCTTGTCCTACCATAAATTTGCTATCAATATTTAGACCTTCTAATGTAGTAATTAGTACATTGGCTAAGCTTTGACGAGTTAAATTTGTAACAGGCACAAACTTCAAAAAGCTCTCTTCAATTTTCATAGTACTTAAATTATAAAAGCGAAAACATAAAGAAAACTGTTCAATATAGGAAATATCTAGGATAGAGAAAAACTTATTAATCTTGTTAACTATTTTTGTAGTTATATCTCTGCATGCATTATTTCGTTTTGAGTCTTAGCACTCAAATATGTAGCTGTTCTGGACATGGGCTCCAAGTGTAGTTTGAGGATTTCATCTCCAGATCCTAATTTTGACCTTAATGTCGCTTTAGAATCTCCGTCATTTCCTATTGGATCTATAACAGAATCTATAGGGCCAGAATTTCGATGCCCTCTCAAAGAAATACACTGACGTCCACATAGAATTATGGTGTCTATAATAGGTGAAACTCTTTTTCAGTTTTCTTCAATTCTGTGTTTTGAGGCTAAAACGAGTTGGTAATGTATTGGATATTTCTTCTTTTCTTCCATTAGTTCTATATTCTGAACTTTAGTTACACTAAAGGGGTGATAATCAGTTGAGTCCTGACCTGCAAATACTTTAAGTTTTAAGTTCTTTTTTAACTAATTTTCCGAGAACTTGATGTGCTCCAGCCCTGTCGTTTCCGTAGCAAAAAAAAACAGAACTTGCAATAAGCACTATCATCTTTTTTAGAGTAAGCCAAACATTTCCATCGATTCAACCAATGAAATTTAAATTTTAAATTTTTTTTCCACTTGATGGAAATTTAAAATTAGGATCCGGGCTCCATATATTTTGTGATATATCACTTGGATTTTTTTACTGACGTTACTATTTACATAATTAAAAATATCAGTATTAAAATCAATATTACTTGATTCGAGTTTGCTGATTGAAGTGATTGAGTATTACATGTATCTGATGTACTGGTATTTTTATAGTTTTGAAAGCTCGATGCTGCAACGCCACTATCAGTATCGTTTATTATTATTTTTCTTAAACAAAAGAATCGAGGGTGTTAATTTTCCTTTTATTATTTCTTCTTTCCATATTTGAAACACGCTAAAAATAGCAACAGTCTATAACTAATTACTGCTTAACCTTCAACGGACGGGTCTCGTAAAATTACGTAACAGTCGGGCCCCATGACAGAATATTAGGACTTTGTTGCTCGTACTTGAGGTATCAATTGTCTAGAAGTTAAAGACAAAAACCTATAAATTTCCAGTTTATTTGCAGAAAAAATATACAAAATACTAATAATAGTGATAATAATACGACTAATAAACTAATATGTACTAGAAAGATTTTTTTTTATAAAGCTACTTAGTTTGAATTTTTGCACTGATTACAAGTACAAGTAGTTTCAAGTACAGAATGTTCTTTACATACAAAACGTTTACATTCTACGCACTTGTTTTTACTCTTTCGATCTTTCTTCCTTTGGCACATGTAACAACGTCTTTTGCCTTCATTTGCATTCTCGGGTCGTTCTTGAACACTTTCCATTAGCTCAGGGAAAACATCACTCCTGCATCGCTTTCTATTTGATTGGATGTGCTTGTTGCTGTAACGGCGTATACAATTCTCTTTTATTAGTGTTTTGCCTAGTTTCAAAAAGAAAATTTTACGACCATTTGATTTATTTTTCAGCCAATTGGGTTTAGCAAGAAGCCAAAGTTTATAAGCATTTATGCCTGCGATGTCTATGAGGTGATAAAAAATTGCCATGAGCCACCGATTTGTTTTTCTCTGCGTCGTACATTCTTTGACCAGTTGATCGTGTTTTGTTATAGTGTAAGACTATTTTTGGCTTCTAGGACTCATCTTCATTACCCAGTTTATCATCTTTATGCTCACTCGATAGCAGGATTACAGCAGCTCCTTTTCTTGGAACATACCATACTAGAGTTCTGTTTTTCTGAAAAGCAAACATGCTTGAGTACAGCCTTTTATATGTTGCCGGCAGAAGTTCTTTAGGAATAAATGCCTTATTTTTACGCAGCGTACACCACAGTGTCATGCTCTTTTTCCACAATGCATCAGCAAGTGCCATACTGGTAAAAGATTTTCCGTAGTTATACCACAAGCCCTGTGGCAAATGCTGAACCATATCTAACGCAACCCTCAAATCCTGATTCCTTTCCGGCACTTTGCCTTGTTTTCCCGAAGTAAAAAAGTATAAATAGGTTTTAGTTTAGTTCTATACCTACACAACTTACCCTACATGTTTGATGTATAGAAATTTTCACAATCAGAAAGACCGTACACTTTTATGCCATACGTGTCGGGTTTGCTTTTCATATAAACTGTAAAAGGTGCTCGTCCTCGAAATAGTACAAGTTGTTCGTCTACACATAGATGAGCACTTGGGTTCACAGACTTCTTACAATTTGAGACAAAGATTTCAAACAAGTCCCTTATTGGAGCTAGTTTATCTGCTTTTTTACGCTCGTCTCTAGTCTCAAAGTTATCAAATCGCAACAATGTCGTAATTTCTTTGTATCGGACTCTTGACATAGCAGCCGTTATTATTGTCCAAGTTCAAAGTAAGCCTTGATTTCGATAGCGTCAACTAGTGTATAGATTCTAGATTTGTTCGAATCTTTCGCATTTTATTTATTATAAAAATCACGAGCTTTTCTATTTGTCTCAGTTACTATTATATCAATGATGTCAGGACTGGGAAATAGCAAAAAAGCATCTTTCATACTTGAAATGCCTGAGCTATAAGCTGTAAGTCTGAGTTCCGTTTTCCGAGTATTGGCTCTTGGTAATTTAACTTGTACGTCTCTTAGTATTTTCGACCATTTGGTTCCATCTTTTGCCACATATTGTAAAAAACTTCTAGCGTGACTGCTGGATTCTGCAATGTCTTCAACCTCGGCACACGTCTCCCAATTAGCGACAATAACATCATCCTCTTCATCTACTTCAGACACGACATCAACTTCTTCTATATCACTTGTATCCACTTCATAATTTTCAAAATCGGGAACATCGTTCTCAAGTAAATATAACAGTTCCTCATCTGTAAGGGGCTTCCTATTATCAGAACGTGTCACGGCACTCATCTTGAAGCGTACAATACGACCAATTAACAAAAACTGAATACATTTTGCACATTCACCTTCAATATCATAGTACGGAGAATCCCCGACCTACGAAAAAAATTTGAAATACGTTAAGTGAAATAAAGAATGGAAAACTACAGACACTACTGGGGAACTCCCCTGCCTGATTGGAAAAGATTAGGACACATTTTGTACACCGTAAAAGACGGACTGGGATCTAGGCGGACCCCAGGTTGAAAAATATAGTATTAATTTAAAAAAACAAACATTTACGTAAAGTAATATATGAAACAGGTGGAGAAAATCATAAAGAAAAGATAGGTGACGGTACAATATACAAAATTTAAAATCAAAAAAGTTATTTTAAAAATTCGTGCTCTGGAGTCCAAATGGACCCACGTTAGTCCGTTGAAGGTTAAAAAAAATGTAAATTTGAAGGCACAGTTATATCGCCATTATTCAAAACTCCATTTTTTGGACTTGCGTCACTATTGACCTAGATGTGCGATTTGTCCGATTATATCCGATCTCACCCGGCTGATATACCTGATTGGCTGATTTTACTACAACCAACCTGGTCAGGCTCGTTTGATAAAGTTTATTTAACTTTTAACTTGAAGGCAGCAGCAAATTCTAAAATTTAACATTTTTTTCGTATTACTCATTCCAGCTGTTTAAAAGTCCTTTATATATCCTCAGTATTATGGTTCATATTTATAAAATATCTATTGAAAGACAAAACAGTAAGATATGGCTTGGGGGTTGATCCCCACTCCCCCTCATTGGGCACGCCACTGATTCCATTTGAATATTACAAAAGTGCTTGGGTTGCTGCACAAGTCTATTAACGACTTCACGGTAAGTGCCTCACCATGTATTGTAACAAATGGAATTAATTATATTTAATCGAAAAATGCAATTTAAATTTAACTGATTATTGTTTACCTTCATAACTGAATTTTTTTTTTAATTATAGATAATAACTCATAGGAAATTTACTTGCTTTAACTGTAGTATTTTGGTCAGTACACTGCAGTTAGCCAATAAGATAAACTTTTTGCTATAATATTCGGTCGAATATTAAATTTGATTTGTCGCCAATACCTCCAACAGCGATGTCGTAGGTTGGGTTCCAGGGCAAGTTCAATACAAAAGTTAGTTTTCTTGTTTTGGTTAATTGGAGACTTGAGTGTGAGAAAACAGAAAAGCATTTCTAAAGAATGTTGAATGTAATGAAAATCGAAAATACCAAAGATTAGTTAATTACTCAAAATTATGCTCTTTTATTTCTCTAAAATGAGTTTCTTATTAAACAATAATCTCCGGACGAGTCAACGTGGTATTTTTGTTACTTTCTGAAATGTCAAGTAGGTAGTTGAGAGTAAAAAAATAAAAATGAAACTTTATACAGTATACTACAAAGAAACAATTAAAAAAGCACATTGCAGATATGTTTATTGAGCTAGTAATAGTAGAAATAGTCGTAGTCACGAGAACGCCAAAACCTAGCAAACATCACTAAATATGTTTTTTTCTCCTTTCTGTCCAAACCTACCAGATTCTCTTATAAGTAATGAAAGTAAAGATGTTGATTCAAACGAGTGTTCTTAACTTTTGCGTTAATAATAGGGCAATCCTTCGTATTCCTCCCATTCTATCAGAAAGTGGAAAGACGAATCAATAATACAGTAGACCCTTCTTACAGTGCTATGACCCGTTAGGATACCTATTAAAAGAATGAGGATCTTTCAACTTTTCCTTAACAGTCAGTTTAGTTTACACACGTTAAACTTAATCATATTATGATCTTTAACTTGGCATCATACCTTCAATTTGTCTTTTGTATCTCGTTACCCCATATATTTAGGCTGACGTGATCTGTTGCATCAAAATCTCAAAAAAAGTATTTCGGTCTAGTAAATTTATTCACTTTCTAGTACCACCATGCTGTTAACGTTAACTATCTTTTAGGCATTATAACTATCTCGTCGTCATCATCCTCTGTTTCCACCTCTTGCATTTGCAAAATCATCTAATCAAGATCGGGACATCTGTTTATGCGTGTCAGCGTATATTGATATCTGTAGTGCTTTAACCTCTACGTGCCCAAACCATCTAAGTTGACCCCTAGGGTGAATCTAATATTTTGGTTCCTTACTCTATCTAATCTTGTTTTCACCTTCACTTTACGCAAAAATTTTATTTCCATTGTATGGACTTGGCTATGAGAATGCTGCATCCAAATCCAACTGTCGTGGCCATAGAAAAGGGTCGGGAATTCGTCTTTTATAGCATTGAAGAGATGTCCTGGAAAAGATATTCTTTGCTTCAACTCTATCGCTACTTTACCATCTTGGCTTATATGACTGCCCAGGTGTTTTTAGGAATAAACCTGTTCCAATTGTTGTCCATTCTGCTTTTCTGCAGGTCTTCCTGACATTATAATTGTTTTAGATTTCGTCACATTTATTTCCATACTGAATTGCTCTAGCAATGTACAGGTTAAACTGAAGATACCTTGCCGATGCTACCAGCACCACAACATCGTCAGCGAATGCCAACTTAGTGACGAAGACTGGCTGTAATCTATAATGGCCCAGTTTAAACTTTTTGACTTGCTCCCGACATCTTTTTGTTATACTGTCTATCATGATGTTAAACAACAGAAGACTGATGGAACAACCATGTCTAAGCCCTTGGCTTGTTATGAAGGTATCAGACACTTCCTTAGCCGTCCTTACGTAATGCTGGCCGCTACATCCCGTCCTGGCACTTTATACTCCCGAAGAATGTTCCAGACTTTCTCTTTTGAGGCTCATTGAAAAGCATTTATCAGGTCAAAAAATGCTAAATGAACCTTTCTGTCATACTCCACTATTTTATCTCCAATCAGCCGTACCATAAATATGAAATCTTGATTGTTCCTGCCTGCTCAAAATCTGCACTATGAGTGCGCCAGTCGTTCATTTAAAACGGAGCGCAGTCTGGCCTCTAATATCCTCGAGTAGACTCTACCAGGGACACTTAATAACAAAATTCCTCTATTGCCTCCTTTTTGTAAATCGGCACTATCACTTATCTCTCCCAGTCTTCGGGGATCTCCTTAGTTCTCTTGCCCAGCTAATCCCATCACGCCCATCTATTTAATTTACTATCAATAATTGTTGAACATCAAAACTCCAAGTTCACTATATACTTTTTTGCATCATCTCGGTTTCCGTTCTAACTACACTCCGTCTTCATTTTTTCGCAGGTTCCCTTAAATTGCTGCAAAGGACTACTATAGCTACTTCTTAAGAAGTTCTAATTCTGGATAGCTTCGGTATCCGAAACAAATACAGGAACAAAGATTTCCATAAATATTGCTTCTTACATGTAGAGTTTGAATTTATACCACAGTTCATATCGATGCCCTTTCTTCTAGAAGGGGATGGTTGCGGTGCCTGCAATTATCTAGAAAATGAACCTTTGGGGAGTTTTAACGTTTTTTTATTGGAAATAATTCTGCACAACCTGCTAGTTTTTGAAGCATTTTAGTAAGCAGCCTGATCTAAATTTGGAAGATCCTTAATTTGTCCGTTCAAATGTCTCCTCTTTTTTGATATATGGCACTTTGGTATTAATTCTGAAATATAACAAATATCACCATAAAAGGTAAAATATTGTTGGTTTACCATTTTACAATTACCATCTCACTTTCTACGACACCTTTTGCATCTTTTCTAAAATTAAACCTGCTGAACTACAAAACCCTGTCGACAGATTCTTACGACTTTGACAAACTACTTCTCAACTAATCTTTGTCATAATTCAGTTGTCAGCCACGAATCTTTGTTCAAACTAGTTTTCACTTACATAGCAAACCATGGCAGCATTGTTTTAGCACAAATTGTGAATTACTACTTAAAATTGTTTGTGTAGTACAATAAATACTGTTTTTGTCTTTACAAAAAAAAAGATCTCTCAAAAAACAATCTTTTGTTTTAAATTTAGTCTACTACGCTACTTTTTGCTGTGGACTGTTTTGATATGTTTTAAAAAATTGTGTTAGATTAAATTAGATTGTGATTGGATTGTTTAGGTTTTTTACCTCTTTTTACGGCGACCTAGAAAATCTTCTGGGATTACCCTATTTTGCTTATTACCATTTCAAGCTTAGATTTTAAAGGAAACTTAAGATTTTCCAAATTACTATTTTTTTATCATACTTACTTTGGAGAATTTTGCTCCAGATGACTCAGCGTTTGTCGTGCATAGCTCAAAGTAACACGTATGATATTGCAGTTCTAGCTAGCGGAATTCTCAACCTTACCTATTTTGTTATGATGCTATTTTAAAGGACGGTGTTGTTTGTTCTTATCTAGAAAAGAAAGTATAAACTATTTTGCTTGTTTTGTCTTTTAACTTTTCAAAGGTTCAAATTTAATACAAGGTAACCGTGTGCCGCTTCTAAGCAGGTGATCGCAACAAGATCAATTCTACTTTAGCCAGACTAGCTTCGATTTAGAGATGCAAATGAACGTAGAGCCTTTCAAGCTTCCTAGCTATCTCAACAAAAATGTCTGTTTTCCCGGTTTTGGCTTAATCAACTGTCTCATTTTAAAAGATTGTGACAGTTTCCTATGGCTATACACGTCCGATATCTAAATCCGCATTAAGTTGTTCTTCCATTTTTGATTCATCATTGTACGTTCTACCTGACAGTTTCTAGTTTGAAGCTTAAGTTGGTTGAGTCTAACTGTTATCTATGAGTTTGAATACTGATCGTATTTGAATTTCTTTCTGGCCTAAAAATCCTACCTGTTTCCAGTCTGAAAAAGAAAATAAGAGCCGATTTCTTTTTAACTTGAAGCTGCAATTAGTGCCTACATAGCTGGAGTTGGTCAAGTGCATATAGAACATGTGATACCAAGACAAGGAAGTCTCTGGATTTTTACTAGTATTGTTTTATGCTTGCTCCTCCTTGGTTTTGGCCACCACACCAATAAAGCATAGGCAATCATTGGTCAAGCTATTATCGAATACTTCCAAAAGTCTACAATTTTTACCAAAAGTCTATAACATAGCAATAGTAATAGCATAGTGTAAATTTTTCACGACTTTTTTTTAAAGTAGGAGTTTTAGCTGAGCTTCTGGTCCAGTATCAAAAAGTTCAGTTGATCAGCATCTACTATGAAACTTCTAGTGTTAGCTTCCTTCTACTAATTAATGATATTACAACGGTTTTGGTTGGATTGACACTAAAGTTCTGTTTCGTTCACCATGTTTGTATCAGATTCAGGACTTTCTGTATAAGCAAAGAAACAATTTCATCATGTTTACTTTTTATGATGACCATGATAGTATGCAAATTGCCTAGTGCGAAGCGGTCGGTTTATTAGATAATTTTTTATCTTACTTAACTTATCAATATTTAAATGTAATAGCTCTAGTCGACTCTTACTCGAACCAATAATAATTTAGAGAAAAGAATGGTTTAATTCGGTTAAGGTCTTCCGCTCGCCCAACAGGTGTCAAATCTAACAGATTCTCGCGATCGTTGGCACTCGCTCGGGTCAATGACCACCACCGCGCTGCGCCATTGTTCTGTCAGTCTGCACTTATTGCTCGTGTTTGATATGTGTTTCGTTTGATCTTCCAGTTATTATTTTGGCATTTGAAATTATTTCAATGTTGGTTTTGTGTTATGACATTTTTGTGTAACTTTGTGGCTTAACGGTAATATACTATGGCTGTACCTAAGAAAACCATCACAAGGCAGGTATTTGATTGCTCTATATTTGGTACAAGTAAGACGTAATGGCACTGCTGTTAATACTGGTTGGAAAAACGGTCTGATTCGCCGAATCAAAATACATTTGGGGAAACCGTTACAGTGGGCAGTTTGCCTTCTCTATTTCAATAAACTGCCATTCCGGCATCTGTTTCAATACCTAGACGGTAAATCAACGGGTCCGAAATCTCTGAGAAAGCCAATTGGTAAAAAGCTAAGTGGCTGAGAAGAACATCCAGTGATTCGCTTCAAGAGTATTGGCTGTCAGACCCCCACAATAGACAGAAGTATACTAAGTAAGGATCAGTAATATCTACTCGATATTTCCATGGTAATAAAGTCAGGAAACTGTAAAGAGGATTTGGCTGTACAAGATCCTGGTCCCTTGTCACACTCGTTGACAACAGCAAATCGAATTCTCAGATTGTATTTAAGTGAAGAAAGTCCCACACCTGAACTCCAAGAAATAGTTGTATTTATTTTGAAGTCATACATGCCAATGTGGTTTAGTATTAAAACAAGTTAATACTTTACAGACGGGCCAAAACTTGTGTACCAATCAATACAATCTTCAAGGTACCTGCCTGAACATTTACGTAATATTATCGGCCCTGTGATCGAACGCAATGGCTTTTTCGCTCATCCAGAACATATAATGTTAGCCATGACACAAGATAATACAAAACACATAAGAGAGCTTGGACTTCAATGAATTCTAAAGGCGAGACAGTTAGATCAAAAGAGAACAACTATCACAACATTCATGTCGCCAAAACTCAATTTCAAGGCTCAACACTACTCGGAAATAATTAACTAGATGGACTGTAATTTATTTTCTCCCCCATTATTAAAAGATCAGTGACGGTGAGATTAAGTCACATATTCAAAGTGACTCAGTCCCTAGTTGGGATATAACATTCAAGACATTCCCAGTTTACACACAGGCAGTTGAACGATCTGTGAAACTTGTGACAGAAGCCTCAGGAAAAGTTTGCGGAGCTGAGTCTAGGGATGGTGTTTTCAGTATGACTCTGCTGCAAGGTCAATCATGCATAACTTCGCCCATAAATCAGATTTCAAAGTACCTTAAACTATGATCTACCTTTATTTGTAAATTTTTTTAAAAATTTTATTAACTTTGAAGGCAATGCGCGACGGGAAGATGTTGACGGATTTAAATAATATTTAAACATTATTTTCTGTGGTTCTAATACATAAAAATTTGAATTATTACATTGGGAAAGAGGCTAATTTAAAAATGTTAAAAATTATCGTAAAAATGTGAATTTTTTCAAATTTCGGTAAACTTGAGAGCACATGCGCGACCGGAAGATATAAACCGATTTTATTTCTATCTTTACCCCTTTTTAGTCTCCCCAATTCGCAACTTTTCCGCGGTGTTACGACTTGAAGAAAAAATTTGAATTTTTTTGGTCCACCCTACTGCATGCTTGGTCTTTACATAAATACCATACTGACTTTCTTCCATACTGGACAACAATATTTTTATTTCTTACTGGTTTGTCGGAGTTTTTTGTATAGGTTCCATCCGTTCTTTGGAATCATACTATTTAAGTTGTTTCTTGTAGTCTTGTATTTTGGGAAATTCATTGTTACCTTCACAAAAACACCTGCATATTTTTCTCTTGGCTTTCTTCAAATTTTTATTGAATTTTGTTGCGCCCGGTTTGTAAGCATCCTACTTTCAATACCAAATTAGAAATTTAAAAATTTGCAATAAAATAAATTAACTACTAAAACCAGAACCAATTGTTTTTTTGTGTTTAAGACAATACCACGCCCAGTCAAGAGTTTCTTAAGAATTGTCACAAAAAGCTGAATCAACTTAGCTTGTAAACGTACTAAATGATAGAGAGCTTTACTCGAGTTGTTTTCAATTTCAATAAGTATTTTCTCACTGTTAATTAATAATTTCAAACCCATTCTCGCCTTCAATAGTGAAATTTAAGTCACGCAAGCTTCTGCTGCTGGATTATTTTCATGCATTTCGTGAGTGTTTATCGTAACATAACATAAAGTTTAATCCCTACATAATTGAATTTTTTGAAAAAATAGTTTTGGAATCATGTGAGATTTTTCTTCTCACATTGTTCTATATTTTAAAGATGTCAAAAAATTTATCTTGTGGTTCTGGTTATATAAATGTACCTACAGCAATTTATGTTCTAGCGTTGTGCTGGTGTGTTTTGTATGTGTAATTACGTTATTATATGCAATTGTATACTACAATATTATTATGGTAGTGTAAAATTTCTTACGCCACACTTATAAAAGCACTTATTACATATTAAGATCCTGTCTACTTATTTAACGATAAGATTTATCTGATAAGTGATAACACTGTTATATATATTACCTATATCTTATTAACATCATCCGGCGTATAACATAATATTATGCAAATTCTTTTATTTTAATTAATATAAAATGATTGGGATCATAAATTTCATAGACTATATCGGAAGAAGTTAATCCACACTTTATTTCCATTTACTTCCGTATCAGTACTAACGGTAAAACATAATATGTAGGTACAATAGGTACAATGTAATTTTTTCTTTGTTACAGAAATCCAGATTTTGGAAGCCACAATGATAGGTTTGATAGGTTGTTACATATTTTCACTTAAAAAATTGATGGACGATTTTGCGGTAGACAGATATTGCGATCACGAATGTCATTATATTATGGCACGTTTAATCCGTTAGGTACCACCCGTAATAATGACATGCTTTAAAAAGCCTCAATTTTCATTTTCATAAAACCATGTATAATGTTACTGTTGTAAATCGCCTTCACTTAAACATGTGTATTCAATCCAGTGACGCAGTTTTTACTGAAATCTTATTACGTGAAATCTGTATCGGCATCTTTTGGTACGCCTATGGTAAGCTGCGATTTAATACGGTTTGCCCAGCGTATCAAGGAATTGAAGCGTAGCCCAGGATAATACTTAACATTACGCGGCTGTCATTACGTGAGTACTAACGCAGCACTACGAAATAGAAAATATGAATTGGTTCAGGAAAACGTACAGTTATCTTCGGAAAGTAGTGGCGGTTAAACAATGAGAGTTTCATAAATTTATTGATATTAAATTTCATTCTTTTTTTAACCTTCTAACAAATAGTATCTACTGAAGACTACATACGTATGTTATGATTTTATGAATTGATTTCAAGTGGATTAAAGTGTTTGTGTCGCATTTTTAAATTATGATTTGGCAGTGGTGTTTATTTACTTTAGTGACTTTATTTTTTAATGTAGTGTTTACACAAAAAACAAGTAGTGATCGAAAAGAGATTATTCCTTGGGAGCGATCATGGAGAACATTTCCAACTGCGCTTGGTTCGTGGTCGCTACAAGATTCAATACCAATGACATTGGGTAAGTATGGCGAATTTCGATCTGGTGGTTTTTAAATTTATTATTTAAAATTTTCTTTTTTAAACCATTTATATAATGCAGGTCAAAGTACAGTCTTTAATAAATAAAGATTTGTTTTTTATAATAAAATGCGAATGAACTTATAACGATGATAATCGTTTGTACTTAAGCGAGGAAATGCTAATGAAGTATTGCAATTAAAAGACAATTTGCTTAAATACACAATAATAAAATAACTGTAAACTTTTAACATTTAAACTTTAATATTACAGAACATGATGATTACGGAAGAGGGAAAAAGAATAAAGTTAAAGTGAAGAAGAAACTAAAACAGCTTGTATTGCCTCTTCTATTGGCCTATAAATTGAAGTTTTTCACGCTAATACCAATCTTGGTTGGGGGACTTCTTTTGCTTACGACTAGTACAGGTTTGGCTGGATTCTTTTTTGCCCTTTTTGCCGCAGCTATGAGTTTCAAAGGTGGATATTCGCATTAAATCTGTATTGTTAACTACTGTTATTATGTTATTTATTAATTATTTTTTTTGTATGAGCGCGTTTCCAAAGTTGTTTTGGATTAAACAAATTTCAAGTTCCTTTTCATTTAAACATCAAGTATCGACAAATCTAGTACAAAATCGTACCTATAGGCAAATAGTATCATGTTCTTAAGAACATATTAAAGGTGCAATCTATGAAAAATATGCTAGTCTTCATTTTTATTCTTAAATTAATCTAACTCTGTTTATGATGTGGATACTAACCAAAATGGGCCTTTTTTCTGTTCGACTACAGATCTGTATCTAAAATTCACTTTAGAATGCAAACCCGATAGCTGTAATCTTTTTTTTATTGATCTGCAAAAGTCAGTCTTCACTTAGAAAGTAACAAACAATGTCGTATGTTAGCCAAGGCTTATTTGGCAAAATAGTGAAGCCATAAAAAGAATGAAAAATGTTAGTTCATTCTCAAGTTTTTTCAAAGTCTTTTGTTCCAGAAAAACACTTTATGCCTTACTATAATTTGAATTGAAAACTATGAATTTGTCACTACGAAGCCAAATAGAAGCAACTCAGTATCACATTTTTGTAAAGAAGAACGTTTTTTGACAGCATTTTTGTCTTCTATTTGTCTGTCCAACAAGTAGTACTTATAGTATTGCTCTTGCATCTGAAGTTATGATCTGAAACCAACTTCAATTGCTAACTTGCTATTGGGCAGTTTTATAATAAAAATATAAGCCAAAATATTATTTCCTTATCTCAAGTGAAGCACTCTTTTGAGATCTAGTTAGTTTCAATGTGGAGTGTAATGATACAGATGTCAGGTTTTTGAGACTTGGTCGCTCATTAATATCGTATTTATTGATATAGTCAACTAAACCGTGAATTAAATCAGTTACTACCACAAAATCATCCAGGATTAACATAGCAGTTTTTCTAGTTTTGATTAATTTCTCTCTATGGCACCACGAGCATTGTAGAGCCTATATTTCTGCAAATACTAAAAATAAAAGCAATTCTATAATATTGTTGGCAATGTTGTAACATTGTAAAGATCTAGACTGCATCTTACAAGCAGAATATATGCCAATCTAATAATTTCACAATTGAATTCCGAAGATTTCTTTCAGTCTTTGATTTGACTCTACGACCAGTCTATTTCTATCATCATTTTGAACAGATTTACTTCTGCCACTTGTGGACCAATTCAAAAATCTCCCATCTGTATTTAAAACATTAAAATCTCTTGGAACTAGCATTACTCTGATACTTCCTCTTCTGATTATTATCAACTTAGTTTTACCAAGCGATGTAATTATTTAAATTCTTGATGTCAGATTTTCACGAAACATATTGAAACAGTTTTACAAACAGTAGATGCAACACAACAAATTAGAGTTTCATAAATTATGTAAATGATTTTTCCGCACTTACCATTATTAGTATTATAATACGGATAAATTGTTTGAAAAGGAAACGCTATGGCCAAGATCTTCTAATGTCTTCCTAAAGAACATGAAAGTTTCTGGGCACTGACCAAAAAAGGAATTGGTATCGCTGTCCAATTCTGTTCTCAGAAAATATAGCAAGCATGCTTTTGTAAGTATCTGTTTTGATTTTTAAATTTCCCTAATGAGTATGGATGTTTATTGCTTCAATACTTGTTTTCCGAAATTGTACAAAATGTAAAACTGGCCGTTTTGAATTTATTATTTTTGTTTACTACTGTACATTCTTTTTATTTGATGCTTTTCGAATTATTGCTTTCTAACCTGAATAGTCTTCAATATTCAAGCCAGGATTTCTTACTGGGCATAACTGACTCCATATTCGCTAAGGACATATTATTTTATTATCATTTTTCCAATATTATTATAGATTATGCAATTGCATATTTTAGGAAGATATCACCCTGCTATGTTCTTAAGAGCATATAAGTAGTACAATTTTGTAAAAACTATCGTATTATTAACGATGAATGCAATTGTGTTCTTTATTATTTATTTATTTTATTTATTTATTTATCTGATAACCAGCTTGCTATTTATTGTTACTTCATGTATATTCTTACATTAATCTAGCGTACATAATAATGCCATTTTTGCAGTTTTTGTTATAGGTGATAAGATTAAGAAATAAATAACTTATTTATTGTAGCTTTAAATAGTTTCCAAATATATTTGTATTTAAAATAATTATTTTGCGTTTTTTGTTTTTGAATAATCATTAACAACTCTAATATTCTAGCTCAAAATCGACACAAAAAAACTTATTGATGAAAATAAAATAAGTGACCCAAAATTCTAGTTTATAGTTGTTATAAAATAATCGATTTGGTTCATACAACAGAAGCTACCAAGCATAAAATTGGACAACGACAAAAAAGTTCCGCATCGTTTATAAAACCATTTAATAATAAACTGCTAACTGCCAATTTAGTTGACAATGTATCTTAAGTTAAACCTCTTTTTCTTTTAAAAGAGTAAATGATCCAGAACACCTCATAAATCACTACCTTGGTAAGTTAGTTGACTCAAGAAATGTTTTATTTGGTGGATATTCATGGTTTGTGGTTTTCCAAAAACTGCTATTGTATTTATTACATAAATTGCAAGACAAGAGATATTTATTATAGTACTACAAAGGATGATTTTATTAGATCCAGATATTAGTTATCGTGAGGAAAATGGAAACATGAATATTATTAAGAATATGGCATAAGTTCTACTTCCTTCACCATTTATTTGTTGGTCCACAATTCATAGCCTTCTGTAGCAGTGTCCATTCGTCTGTGTGTCTTTCAGGTAAGATTTAAATTAAATTAAATTTTTGTAATTACATGTATATTGTTGGATAAATTGTACGTCGAAAAAACTTGTTGAAGATTCCACTTTTTTTTGTATTAAGCCGTGAAATCTACTACGTGCGTATAACACCTAATAAAAATATCACACATTGTTATATTGAGGTTAGTGTTAATTATCTAAATTCATCGTTTTGTTAATACTAAAATTAAATTTTTTATAATTGACTTACATGCGGATATTACTTAAACAGTGCGTTCGCAACATAAATTAATTTGCCGCAGTAGTGATCTTAACCTCATTTTATTCTATTTATTGTACTCTAATTGTATAATTCGTCGCTATTTTTTCACTTGAAATTTATTTTCGGTGTGCGACATCGTTGTGAGCTCTCGCATTTATAACGGTTCGCATTTATTTGGATTAACACGTAAAATTGAATTTCTCTTCTTTATAATAATTAAGATGTTAAGTAAATTGCTCAAGAAATAGTTTCGGGTTATTAATGTCCTAGTTACTGTTTCTTTTATTAATAAAAGAGTCGCCCAAGCTATGATACTTTTTACGTCTGGCTGAGAAACATTAAAGCGTCTGATCCAATTTTTCCACTTTTGCAATTAACCGTTTCACTTTTATTCTTAAATCAAGACTGAATCCTAATAAGTTTCCACTTGTTCAGAATAACGCACGTTCTTGCTTTGGCTAAGTTTTCCAATTTCTCTTAGATGTTATTTTAAAAACCTCAACACTGAATGTGATCGTGAAAGAATTTAGAAAACTCAATTTTATTTGAAAACAATACAATCTTCAGCGCTATTAGAGATGTCAATATTATCACTAGCTCTATAGTGTATTTCAATATGCGATATGGCAACAATGATGCACAGAATTTCATGTCCATGCAGTACATCATTTTCAAAGAATTTATTCGGACAAATAGAAACTGTAGGTTCATCTTGGATTATCTTAAACTTAAACATTTTTTAACAAATGTTTACGCGCTATATTCATTAGGGTGAGCCGAAATAATTAAAGTTGAAATTTTAATTTGCTATACCCATCAAAAGTTGCTTTTTGGTGTCTATGGTCACTATAATTTTTTTCAGGTTTTTAAAATAAAACTATATCAGATTGTGTATCTGCATAATATAATCATAAAAGTTAGTGGTTACGTGAGTAATTATAACACAATTAAAACTGAACAAAGCATTTATTAAAAACGCAAACAGAGATATTTCTCTTAAAATACAACACAAATAGCTCAAACATTTAAATTACTTTAAATTGTCCTTTATTGTCGAAAGTTGGAATGATTGTCTTTGATTTTACGAGCGAATAAATCCATCTCTGGATTCAGAACTTGAAACTAGAGAAGATGACTCCATAAACAATTTAACGCATCTTTCCACCAATTAAGTATGGCAGGAAAATTTTGAAAAGTCAAATTCTGGAACTGCGGCATTTTTAATAAAATCCTTGAGGGCATCATCTGCTAAGTCAGCCAAAACTGGTGGTGGGGTTACATCACATTCATTCCAGTAGATTAAATCAAAATATTCCGCAGCACTAAAATTTAATTACAAAATGTCTCACTTCAGCCATTTGCTGATGGATTTGTCTGGCTTGAATAATTTTTCCCAAAGCTAGTTCTCGTACGAATCGACGATTATCTGTTATCATACATAGAAGGAGATTCTCGGGATGAATAAAATATGCATTTCTCTGAATTACTGCATCTATAATACCTCTCAGATCTTCTCTTAAGTACCGCGACAGTTCAATAGCTTTAAAGACATGCAAACTACCTTGAGTTGAACTTGAATTGAGTTTTATTTGGAACCACATTGATGCATAAACTTTTATTAAAAATTCCGCAAGATCTTTAAGATTTGACGTTGGTTTTTCACATCCCACGTAGAAGCAAAGTACTCGATTCCCCATCCTAAGCCACCTTGAATAAAATAGTTTACCAGGATTGCAATTTGCTAAACTTGAATTGACGTCATCAGTTGATATGGCTTTGCAAATATCGTATAGATATAATTGATCCGTACTTAGTTCACTAGACTTTATTGTCAATTCTGGCATTTTACATTCAATTCTGGTAAAGTTTACAATTGGGAGGTGTTTGCATTTTTCTAAAGATTTTCCAATTCCTCCAGAGAATTGACGAAGTCCCGTTGTAGTCCATTGAAATGTTGGAATACATGCCTTAAGCAAAAGCAAAAGCACAGACAAACCACTGTAAGGGACGCTTAAGCTCAGTTTCAATATATCTAATTACACCATTCTTATGGCCAGTGTTTACAACAGTACCATTACAATCAACTGCTACCAAACTCTCTATACATACATTATTCCTGGCAAAGAAATCTATTATTGCTTTTCAAATCGACTTAGCCGTGCCCGTAGTTGGAGTAACGTGGCCAACAGAATTTGGATCTTCAATAAGAGATATATGTTCTTCTACAATAGTACTTTTATAGAATCTGTCACCTTTCTTTTCTTGTATTAAAGTTTTGTCCTTTCCTCCATCGAAGTAAAGACTGTTTACGCTTCTGTTTGCATTCTGAAACTTCTTACTAAAAGTATTTCTGGTTTTCTGGCGCACTCTTCTCACTTTAGTTTTGTCAATTATTTGAGAGATATCATTAGCATTGATAATTCCCACATCTTTAAGTACTATAGTAGCAATGACAGCAGCTGATCTGTCAAAAATACCATATTTACCGCATACAATACCTAATGTGGGAACCTTCAATCATTTGGTTACACTTTGACGTTGATGGTAACTTGGGATCTATTACTTCATCATCAAATGACAAGAAAAACTTTGGAGACTTGTGCGATTCCGACAGTAACGTGCTTACTCGAGTAGAATCCAGATCAGTACTTTTCTAATCTTTGAAATTGATGCCCATTTCCAAATATTTTCAATTTTAGGCATGAGTTTGTTGCAAACTGCTGCAAAACTTGGTTCCTTTCCAGATTGTTTATTAAATTTCATTTGATACCGAATAAACAAATAACATCGAATCACTAATTCAATTGTCGGTAATACAAGACTGCTTAAATCGACAGGGCTATCGAAAATAGAACACTCTAATGTATTTCTTCTTATGTTTAATTTCGGTGTATTCATAATAATAGTATTTAGTTTATTTTATTCACTACACAAAATAAAATTACTGTATTATTCTTCAAAAATAAATTAGACACCAGTTCAGATGTTGTCCGATTAACTTGTGAGTAGTATATAATATCATTTGAACTTTAGGCGCAGCATATATAACAGACTACCTTGTGAACACGTCAAGACTACTATTTTAAAAATCTGAAAAAAATCACGCAGTAAAATTCAACTTTTAATAGGTATTGCAAGTTTTACTCTTTAGTTTTTTTAAAAGTCATTTTCGGCCCACTCTAATATTCATTTCTGTTATATTCGGGTTTTCCTTAGATGTGTGTACGAATAGCTCAGTATTGCTATTGTTTTATTGCTGAGGCTTTGAGTTACAATTCCTCAACTAATATAGTCATTTAACCAAACCCGTCAATTGAGATTTCTTACTTACACCTCATTGTAGTCATACGGGGCTTAATGTTTTACATCCCCTTTGGATCGGACCTTCTATTTGTTAGCCAAATGCGCAACTCTCTGAATTATAGTGTATAAAGAGGTGTCAGTCTTGTACTTTTTTGCTTTCTAATTACAAGAAAATTATTTTTGTATCTGAGAAACTCAAAACTAATATTCGTGACCATTCTTGAATAGTGAGAATTAAAACATCTGGGAATGCAAAGCATAACCGCAACGAACTCCGTTTTGTTACTTTTTCTTTCTTCAAACTTCGGCAGTCATTTTGACCATGTTCCCGAGGTGATATAAAAAACTAAAAGTATACGTATCTCTTATTCTTTGATGTAGAATACGATTCTAAAGTAAAAACAAAATTCTTGAAAATGTTTCAAATTTCGGCGACGATTTCCCAAAGCAATATCAAAAAACGAAGCTAGTTTTTGATGTAGAATCCAAATCTGAAGTCAAAATTTCAAAATTTAAGAAAAAATGTGAACAGACAGACACACACAGACTTTGCAAATTCAGTAACGACTTCTATCGGAGTTCGTTGAAGACGGTTCGCAATAGAACACAATTTCATTATGTTAACCTCACTTTATTTTGTTTTGATATTGACGACGTGTACCTTGGAGGTACAACAATCTGTCTCTTTCTATCAATTACACACCAGATTAACCATTCTTTATTAATTATTATTAAGTATTGTATTGATAAACTTAAATAACCTAAAAATTGATAAAGGAGAAAAGAATGTGGTTTGTATTATTAATTAATAAGAAACAGATGGACTGTGCCACCAGGATACAGAGTGAAGTTAGCATACTGGAATTGTGTTTTTTCTAATTTATCATTAACATAGAGTTGTACAAAGTAACAGAAGAGAAAATAAAGAAAAGCGGTCGTTTTATCTCCAAATGTATACGGGCCAACATTTTTGTTGTTTAACCACAAAACGTATCTATATTTCTATCGAGAGTTCTTATGCCCATCAGTCTAAAACCCAATGTAAAACACATTATCGTATCTTCTTCGTGAAGCGTAAACCTAGATCGATTGGTGTGATGTAAGCTCGTCTATGCAATGTGATCCCATAAGAATTAAATGCAATGGAATGTCTACAATTGAATTTCAAGACAAACAAAAGTCTTATTGCTAGAGAACAAGATGGATCATTAAAAACTACCAATACAACCAAGACTAGAGAAGAACGTACTAGGTATCCCTCGTTAGTTGTCAAAGGCCATTAAAAGGCAGATATATAAGCTCAAGATCTACGAACCGATACTCAAAGATATTTTAGTTATTAATTAAGAATGAGCATCAATAGTTTAGACGTCATGCCCTTACGTCACTATCGAACTGCGTAATTATCAAATTGCAACGAGCCTGTGACAAAATTCAGACTGTTTAGTTAGCCAAGTTTGCAGTTTCATCTTACAAGAACATAGCGTAGCAACTAAATCGTTGCCTGAATTAATACACTGGTGAGCAAAAACTTTAGGTCATATTGAAATTGTGATGTTCTAAGCTTATGTTTGCAAATTATAAATCATTCTGCTAGTTGGCGCTGAGTCATTAGTTTTCAGGCAAATGTTATCTGTGAGTATAGTAATAAATAAATAATAAAAAAAGACACTCAGCTCAAACTTAAAAAAACTTTTTTGCAATGAGTTCTATGTGACCCCAGGATCATTTATGACTATTGAGACCTTCCCCCCGCCCCCCTTCTGCCCCAAATCGCGAAATCAACCCTTTTATCCACCCCCTTTCTAGAGATTTCTTTTTATTTGTGAAAATGTGTGAATTTTAGCTTAAAAATGGCTTCTGGAAGGTCTTTTGAATCGCTGATTACGAATCCGACATTAGTTTTCCGGAAAAGAGAGCCGGGCCGTGGAAAAACAGAAAATTTGGCCTAGTTTCTGGAAAAATTCTTCTTGTTCGTGAAAATTTTAAATTTTAACTCGAACATGGGTCCTAGGAGGTATTTCTGGTTGATGATTACGAATCCGATATTAGTTTTCCGAAAACACCACCATGGCCGTAGAAAATCGGAAAATTTTGCCCAATTTCAAAAACAAATTTTGGAATTCCAGCTCGAAAATCGGTTCTAGATAGTTTTTTGGGTCGCTGATCACGAATCCGGCATTGGTTTTCTGGGAAAGTAAACCTGGCCGTGGAAAAACGGAAAATTTGGCCTAATTTTTGAAAAAATTTTTCTTGTTCATAAAAATTTTGAATTTTAACTCGAAGGTCGGTCCTAAGGGATTTTTTTGGGCGCTGATCACGAATCTGATATTAGTTTCTCGGTAAAACCACCTTGACCGTCGAAAATCGGAAAATTGAGCACAATTTCTGAAAACAATTTGGAATTTTAGCTCGAAAATGGGTGCTGGATAGTCTTTTGGGTCGCTGATCACGAATCCAATATTAGTTTTCTGGAAAAACCATCCTGGCCGTAAAAAATTGAAAAATTTTGCCATTTTCTTCATTTGTCTCATGTTTAACCGCTCTTAGGTGGCAGTTCATCTCGCCTTTGATGTAGTCGACATGTTTGAAACCAGTTTTTACTGTTGCAGTGAAAATTGCAGAAATCCTGTGAAAAATTATTGAGAAATTTAAAAAAAACGTGTTTTATGTCGATTTCGGAGTAATAGCATGCTGCCACTTCGAAAATAACAACGAAAACATTTAGAAAAAAAACTGTGTTTTAGATTTTCCAATTTTTTACGACCAGGGTGGTTGCCGGATTCGTGATCAGCGACCCAAAAAAATTGTCTAGAATCCATTTTCGAGCTGAAATTCCAAAATTCTTTTCCGAAATTGGGCAAAATTTTTTGATTTTTCACGGTCAGGGTAGTTTTTCCAGAAAACTAATGCCGGATTCGTGATCAGCGACCCAAAAACCTCCTAGAACCCATTTTTAAGCTAAAATTCACACATTTTCACGAATAAAAAAAATTTCCACCTCCTTGGTTAAAAGGGTTGATTTCGCGATTTGAGGAAGAAGGGGGAGCGGGAAGAAGGTCTCAATAGTCATAAATGGCCTTGAGGTCTTATAGAGTTGCAAAAAAGAGTTTTCAAATTCGTGCTGATTGTTTTTTTTTTATTCTCCCAGCTTATTGACTGGACTAGCATACAGAAGCCACGTTCAGCATAACTTTGTTTATAAGTGTTACGATTATGTTGGCTTTCATAACATAGGTTAGTCCTGTTTCATCAACATTTCAGAAACTGTCTAGATTAATTTTTATTCCTAGTTTTATAGCTAGGTTTTGTAATTTAATAGAAAAATCATTAAGAATTTCTCTATTTCCTGTTTGCTCTGTTCATTGTCAGATTTTCGGATTGCCGTTAATGTGCTCTAAGGAATTCCGTAATGCTTGCTTGCTTTATCAACTGATCAATTGTCATGTATTATTTTTTCTAGTGCTGCCTGAATTATGCGATGTGTATAAGTTCGTTCAAATTTTTTCGTTTCCTTGTTTTTGGCTTTCTTTTTCTCGTCTTTAGATTTCTTTAGATTAGAAGGAGCCGTCTAAAACGAATGTATATATAAAATAACTACCTTTCTGATCGTTAAGATTTTAACCCTTTAAAAATCAAGCCCCCTCTGAGACCATGGGCAGGAACACGTAGACACTTAAAGCATGCAAAACGATGTTAATACCCAGCAAGTTTATTAAATACTGACTGTCATAGAGCATTGTATGCAAAAAAAAGCCCCTTCGCCTCTTTATCAAAAAAACTCCCATCGTAAATTTACGTTTTGAGGTTAGGTATTAATAGAAGAACATCTCAGCCACATTACTGCTAATTTTCAACATCCTTAATTCATTACTTTCTAACTTACAAAATTAATTACATACCTTGTTTAAGCAGCTCCTAAAAATCAGTGAAAACTGACCTAAATGTTTTGCTCGCCGGTGTAGCTGCATATAATCTTGCAAGGTATTGCAGTTTGGACAAGTTTCATAGGGTGGATCCGTCTAAAAAAGACTTTAAAGATGGAATCTTCTACTGTAGTCAAAATTCTGTTAAATGTGAATTTTCGTAATTATCTTGTTTATATTTTATGCTGTGGAGAGCTATAACTACCGTCAAAGAAATGTTAATATAAAAGAATTTTCTTGTCTTACTTTCAATACAAAACCTCAATCCGCTTACGTAGATTCTATAATCACAAGGCAGTGTCTGTATCACAAACTGCATAAACAACAATAGGCACATGCAAAGTTTGCAAAAGCTTGCTGCGTCAGGCTCTTAAACAACTTACGAAGAACTATATTTTGCTTTCGGCTTATAGTTGGAAAATCGGTTTGCTCAGTCAAAAACAGTAACCAAACAAAATATTGATTAAAAATTTAAAAGTTTCTTCTCGGCTTATCAATAAGTAATTTTTTATGTGGGGATTTTGACAAACGAGTCACTTAGCCGATGATACGTTTTCAAAACTAACAGGACATCATAAGTCTGGTTTTACTGATGTTTCCATGGTTATATTTTACTTTCTTTGTTGTATAACCAATGAAACGCTGGTAAAACAGTCTTAGACCAAGGTCTAAAGTAAAATTGTTTTACTGAATCGATAACGTATTAAGATAAGAATTGAATAAAGCAAACATTTGATAACCATGAGAATGTAACATGATGGTCCAACATATTATTACAATTTAAAAATTCTATTTAAACAGAAAATCCTTTTGTAAATATTGGATGGCCTTATAATATTTTGTCGTAGTTCTATTTAAACCATGGGCATTGACGAAGACCTTATAAAAACAATAAGAGAAAATAATGTCAAATTAGCAGATCTTTTTAAGAAAGAAACCAATATGGTGGTTTATTTTTGATCGGCGACGGCTATAGCAAAAGCGGAAGGGATATGACAAAAAAGACACAAGTTCGATAAACGAAGATAATGGACACTATACCACAGCCCCTGCGATGTTGACGTCTTCTGTTCTTCTTCTGTAATTGTAGCATTCTTTGCCGCAATTCTTTTAGCCATGTTTCAACCTGATGGAGTCTCATTTATGAGTTTGAAAAACTTCAATCTAAGCAGAACTCAAATTTACATCTACCAACTCGTGTCGGACGCCTTAGGTCTAGACCATAGACTACTAAGTTATTTGTTTTAAATCTCAAACTAATTTAATGATTCGAGAAATTCAAGATAACTTCATTAACAATAAATTTAATGTCGATGAAAATTATGATTTAAATCGAAGTAGTTAAATATTGAATGACATAGTTTACTAGGACCACATGCATAACTTGATGTAGTGGGTTAATGCGTCTATCGCGATTTGGAAGAATTTGAATGCTACCCACCCTAAAGGTGAGCAATGCAAAATCCTAGTGTTAAATAATAGAAACGACTTGGAAGGTTTACCTCGCACCTACAATTTCAAAGAAATTGTTATGTTATCAAAAATAAGGAAATGGAAATGGTATGAGTCTAATGGTAATCAATAGTGTCGATACTATCTTGCAAGAGCAATAGGTTTTTGACTTGAATATCATTTAATAGAGAGATGAAGAAATAAAATTAACTTTACGTAATAGCTTGATCAAGATTTTGACTTGAATCTTATTTTTAAAAGATCATTACATGTTTTAGTTTTCATGCACTGATTTTCAGTGTTTAAAGTATGATACTTCTCTAGTGGTGGACAATATATTTTTATTTGATTACGATTTAGTAAACAATTTTATTTGGCCCATATGGAAATAAATTGGGAAATGAATGCAAATGAAATCCGTTACAAATCTACAATCAGAACCTACGATTAGAGACACTCTGTGTAAGTGATTGGAACATAATCGTATCTTCCAAAATGCGTTTCCTGTACTTAAATAATTTATTCGAATTTGTGCTAATTAAATCTAGATTGTACCTGTTTAATGAATTTGAAGAAAAATCATTCACATAGGAAATATGGATGAACAACATACAGAGAAAAGTCTTTTTCTTAGGTTGTGCTAAAAAGATAATAATTTAACCTCTCTTTATCTATAAAGTTAACACTTACACATAATTTCAGTAAAGTAGAGTTTTCAGCGATGTATACTGCTGATTTTGAGTATAATTTATTTATTCTCATCTAAATTACAGATTTAATTTCTAAAATCACTACTTTTCATAAAAATGAATTTTATGCTACTTTTTACTTGATATCGCAAATTCCTAACATAAAATTTACGAAGGCAACAGCTTACGGAATTAACCTTGTTTTTCAGAACCGTTACAATTGTTAAACTTAAAATAAAAATTTAGCCACAAAAAACTGTTTCACATTTAAAAAGTTTTCAAACTTTTCGACGTTTATTTTTATGAGTCAGCAAAATTTAATTTTACTCCTGCAGCAACTCCATTATTTGGGTTTTACTTAATCAAGCAATCAGATAAATTACAAAGCATTATTTAACAACTTTTAAGCAGACAATACAAAACTTTGTCTAATTCATCTTTGTTTTTCTTTAACCTGAGGAATTGTTTGCTGCAGTTTGTAAAATTAAAACAAATTAAATCTATGTAATTTCTGCTGCTTCAGTTCGACCTTGGTTTGACGTTAATCAAACATGACATCTCATTCTACCTGAGTTATCTTGCATTTAGCATAAATTAGCATGCTACCTGTTAACAAATGATGTTAATCATAGAAATTCATTCATTTATAAAAGTTCACCACTTAGGTACCTAAAAACTATAAACAATAATTAAATTTAATAAATTGAACAACTAATAACTTTCCCATGCTGGATAAGAAACTGTAACATTGTTCCATTCCAATAATCAAATTTAACAAACTAAATGCAAATTCAATTTCCACGCAATACATGATCAACAAGCGTATTATTATTACTGAACCACATAGTCGGCGATTTTAATAGATTAGATTAGTTTAAAGGACGTGACCACAACTAATTTGTTAAAAACCAGTTTATAAACGTAATTTTTTTAAAGCAGACACTGAAACTTTTTGTATTATTATTTTACGCGTAATTAAACAAATGTTTCTGGTGTATACGCTTTTTTGGAACTGAAGAGAACACAACCAATTTCATGATGGTATCAGGTATAATTTTTTTAAAGTCACTAGACTAGAGGATGTAGCAGAATTGTACAGTTAAAACGTTAGTTAAAATTTAGTTAAAAATTAAAACAGAAGGTGCACTCTATCAAAAGAAATTAAGAAGCTGGGATAAAGCCAAACTGAACTTAGCCCAAAAGCTACAAATTAAATTTAGCCCAAAAGCTCCAAATTAAATTTAGGCCTGTCCAACGTCACGGCATTACAACACTTATTCCAGTGACAGGTCAAACTAGTTCCAACAATAGAAAAATCTCAAAAACAATCGTTTGGAATCTATAACACAGACAATCCAAGAGTACTTCCTAGTTCATACAGTTTGTTAGGAACTTTCTGAGCCATCTTTTTACCTAAAGATTTTTTATATCACAAATCTACCAACAGCAAATCAGAGGTATAAACAAAACTCCACTAGTTATTTTAAGTAACACAGATAACAATATTTACATAAAGTTTATGCTAGAAAGAAACTCAACATAGTTTGGATTTTGCCACAAGCGACAATTAACTATGATTTCAATGTCAAGATCACTACAGGGTTACAAACTAAAACAATATTCAGGTACACTCAACAAATCTATCGGCAACAAGTGAAGTATCAGACCTAATTTTCTCAACCTTTGACGTTTATTGGGAATTTTGTGTATGTATTTAAATTTATTAGTCCATAATAATTGGTTGAATTTATTTCAATTGTCTTTGAATGGTTATGAATGGAATGAATT
This sequence comes from Ignelater luminosus, assembly GCA_011009095.1. Classification (NCBI taxonomy): domain Eukaryota; kingdom Metazoa; phylum Arthropoda; class Insecta; order Coleoptera; family Elateridae; genus Ignelater; species Ignelater luminosus. Next base: position 41,989 of record VTPC01002548.1, on the reverse strand, counting down.
TTATTTAGAAGTTTATATATGCAGTATTTAATAAATTTTGCTCAGATACATGGAAGTAGCCAAAAGGGTACGCTTGGAGAAGTTTTACTAGTTTTAGGTGGTGCTCAAAAGACAATACTATTTCAACTTTGACTGTTAGAAGGTATGACTTTAAAAATATTTTTAGATCAAACTGCATATTTAGGAAGTCTCGAGGGTCCAAATGTTTCGATTTGAAAAAGACAGATAAAGAAAGAGAGAAATGAAACGAGAAAGCTCTAATTACCCATTCCTGTGATCAGACTGAGAATCAGTGTTTTGGAGTTGTCAGTTAGAGTATGTGAGGGCGGGCCGATTGAGCGATTGAGTTGGAGGTTAGGTTAGGATCTATATTTTAAGATAGTTCAGTTTGGGTCCATAGTAATTCGTTTATTTATTGTATAATTTCTTTTATGATTTATGAGATTCATTCAATTTTTTGTAAATGCAACACTCTTTATCTGTTGTTATTAAATTTTGAAGATATACATGTGTTACAGATTTAGATTTGGCTTTGATACGATAGTGTTAAAGGACGTACAAGCAACGCTACGAAAAAGAGAAGTGCCTGAAGAAATTATAGAGTGGGTTAAGGACGTTTATATAAACAACACAGTTACAATTGAAGCTAATAGACAATATCTGGAAACCATAAAGACAAACGTAGGCATAAGATAAGGGAATCCTTAAGCTCCTTATTATTTAATATCGTCATAGATAAGATAATTGAGAAGGTTAGAACTGAAAGAGGATAATCACATCAGAAGCGCAGAAGTTAATATAATCTGCTATACTGATGACGCAGTATTGGTAGCTGTAACAGAAGATCAATTACAAAGATTACTTATGAAGACAATGCAGGCATGCGGAAAATATAGTATGAAAATATCGACGAAGAAGACTAAATGTATAACAATATGTAAAGAACCAGCAAGATGCAAGTTGGAAATTTATAAAGAGATTATTAAATAAGTATCTCAATTCAGTTACCTCAGAATCCACGGGTGCGTTTGCCATCGCGCTCGGAGATTAGAGGAGAGAGATAAAGATATCGATCACGTGACCGGTTTCACATTAAACGATGCCAAACGCATTTGGAGAAGTTTGCGATCAGCTGATCATAGTACAGTTAAATCAAGCAGTAGAAAAACCAGTGTAGAGCTTGATTTCAAATATAAGGGGCAGCTTTACACAAAAAAATACACCAAATGCAAATGCACGTTATAGCAACCCAGAGGAATTATCAAGATTAGAAATAAAGTTAATTCCTTCACTGATAAACTGATGAACAGCTGATGACGGTAGCAATGCGCATGCCTGGTCCACAATGCTCACGGCTGCCTATTGCTGTACTTTGTGCACATTGAGAATGCTCAATTTTACCTGATCTACGACAATTCGAGATTCCAAACGCTACAGATACTTGTCTGAGCACGATGGCAAACGCTTTCGGTATACACAATATGCTCCGAGCGCGATGGCAAACGCACCCCACATAACGAGTCATGGCGTGGTCTAAGACCGGGTAAAACAACAAGCGCTAAAAGCAGCTAGAATATATGGAGCTGTAAGTGAAACTATTTAGAGGAATAAATATCTATCCCCTGAAGCAAAAACTAGAGTGTACAAATCGGTAGTACGACCAATACTCACATAAGCTGCGGAAACCCGAACAGAAACTAGCAAAACAGAACAAATGCTAGAAACTGAAGAAATGAGAACACTCAGAAGAATATTGGGCAAGACCTTATGGGACCATGTAGTGCAGATATTAGAGAACAATTACAAGTACAGCCAATAAATGAATGAACGAGAATAAGAAGAAGAGAATGGAACAACCACATCTCAAGAATGGAGAATGACAGACTTGTTAGAATCGCTAAAGACAAGTCACCAGTACAAAAA
>VTPC01002548.1:23740-39966 GCA_011009095.1 Ignelater luminosus | reverse complement strand
ACCTAATTTTCTCAACCTTTGACGTTTATTGGGAATTTTGTGTATGTATTTAAATTTATTAGTCCATAATAATTGGTTGAATTCATTTCAATTGTCTTTGAATGGTTATTAATGGAATGGATTTTATTTAGAAGTTTATATATGCAGTATTTAATAAATTTTGCTCAGATACATGGAAATAGCCAAAAGGGTACGCTTGGAGAAGTTTTACTAGTTTTAGGTGGTGCTCAGAAGACAATACTATTTCAACTTTGACTGTTGGAAGGTATGACTTTAAAAACATTTTTAGATCAAACTGCATATTTAGGAAGTCTCGAGAGTCCAAATGTTTCGATTTGAAAAAGACAGATAAAGAAAGAGAGAAATGAAACGAGAAAGCTCTAATTACCCATTCCTGTGATCAGACTGAGAATTAGTGTTTTGGAGTTGCCAGTTAGAGTATGTGAGGGCGGGTCGATTGAGCGATTGAGTTGGAGGTTAGGTTATGATCTATATTTTAAGATAGTTCAGTTTGGGTTCATAGTAATTCGTTTATTTATTGTATAATTTCTTTTATGATTTATGAGATTCATTCAATTTTTTGTAAATACAATACTCTTTATCTGTTGTTATTAAATTTTGAAGATATACATGTGTTATAGATTTAGATTTGGCTTTGATACGATACTGTTAAAGGTCGTACAAGCAACGCTACGGAAAAAAAGTGCCTGAAGAAATTATAGAGTGGGTTAAAGACGTTTATACAAACAACACAGTTACAATTGAAGCTAATAGACAATATCTGGAAACCATAGAGACAAACGTAGGCATAAGACAAGGGAATCCTTAAGCTCCTTATTATTTAATATTGTCATAGATAAGATAATTGAGAAGGTTAGAACTGAAAGAGGATAATCAAATCAGAAGCGCAGAAGTTAATATACTCTGCTATGCTTATGACGCAGTATTGGTAGCTGTAACAGAAGATCAATTACAAAGATTGCTTATGAAGAGGATGCAGGCATGCGGAAAATATAGTATGAAAATATCGACGAAGAAGACTAAATGTATAATAATATGTAAAGAACCAGCAAGATGCAAGTTGGAAATTTATAAAGAGATTATTAAACAAGTATCTCAATTCAGTTACCTCAGAATCCACGGGTGCGTTTGCCATCGCGCTCGGAGATTAGAGGAGACAGATAAAGATATCGATCACGTGACCGGTTTCACATTAAACGCATTTGGAGAAGTTTGCGATCAGCTGATCATAGTGCAGTTAAATCAAGCAGTAGAAAAACCAGTGTAGAGCTTGATTTCAAATATAAGGGGCAGCTTTACACAAAAAATACACCAAATGCAAAAGCACGTTATAGCAACGCAGAGAAATTATCAAGATTAGAAATGAAGTTAATTCGTTCACTGATAAACTGATGAACAGCTGATGACGGTAGCAATGCGCATGCCTGGTCCACAATGCTCACGGCTGCCTATTGCTGTACTTTATGCACATTGAGAATGCTCAATTTTACCTGATCTACGACAATTGGAGATTCCAAACGCTACAGATACTTGTCTGAGCACGATGGCAAACGATTTCGGTATACACAATATGCTCCGAGCGCGATGGAAAACGCATCCCACATAACGAGTCATGGCTTGGTCTAAGACCGGGTAAAACAACAAGCGCTAAAAGCAGCTAGAATATATGGGGCTGTAAGTGGAACTATTTAGAGAAATAAATATCTATCCCCTGAAGCAAAACTAGAGTGTACAAATCGGTAGTACGATCAATACTCACATAAGCTGCGAAAACCCGAACAGAAACTAGCAAAACAGAACAAATATTAGAAACTGAAGAAATGAGAACACTCAGAAGAATATAGGGCAAGACCTTATGGGACCGTGTAGTGCAGATATTAGAGAACAATTACAAGTACAGCCAATAAATGAATGAACGAGAATAAGAAGAAGAGAATGGAACAACCACATCTCAAGAATGGAGGATGACAGACTTGTTAGAATCGCTAAAGACAAGTCACCAGTACAAAAAAGATCAAGAGGCAGACTTCCCAAAAGATGGAGGGAATCCAGGTAAAGCTGGAATAAACAGGCTACGACCTACGGGGAAGCAAGAACAAGAAGAAAAAGAAATTATTTTAAGCATGTGTCATTATCATAGAAACGATTTCACTGTGTTTTTTCTTCTTATTAATATGAGATAAAGCTAAAAGCCCAAAGTTGCGCATAGTTATTAATTGTAAATTTATTTTTTGTTTCACACCCAATTGATTGGCATACCCAATCGACCCAACATTTATGTTCACGGAGCCACCTATACGAGATATATCATCTTACCGTAGCACAGAGTGAAGTGAGTGGTACCATTAACAGTAGGACGTTATTTCTTTTTTGTAGTTTCTACAAATACTGATTATATTCAAACAGCAGAGCTTTAGGCTCCATATAAAAGAAATCCTGCTAAGTGAAACACCACACGCAATTTTCTTGTAATATCTAAAAAGAGAATCCAAATAGGTACCACATTTTCAATAGTACAGTATATGAAAAGTGCAAGTTTCCGTAAGTTAGGGATGAAGTTTAAATCAGGATCGTGAAGAAATCAGAGAAAAAGAATCAATATATTGCTACGCCGACACCACCGCGCCGGTTGTATGATTCAAGAATTCCATTGAACACGTACATAAATGGTAACGGTTGATTTCAACTGATTTTAAAATGTCAATTTTGTAGTTCTTGTTTGTCATTACTATGAATTATTAGTCTAGTCCAGTAAAGCAAAAATATTACTCCAAGTAGTCACAACTGTTCTAGCAGTCAAAACATATTTTCAGTGGTTGTGATTGGTTGAAACAACTTTTTCCTAAGCTATATTGCATTGTGCCGTGCTGGGTTTGGTGTAGACTGGGCCTATTAATTTTTAATCTGTTGAGAATCAAATTAAGTAGAAGGTTCATCTTGCCTAAGCCTATATAAATGTCGACAATTGTATCAGAACCATTCAAGTTCTTTTAATTTCTTTTCCACTGTTTGTCTCAACAACGACACGAGTTTTTGTAGTTCTGAACGAATGATGAATTAAATCTTTAATCGGTTAATACTATGATCTTAGTTTGAGTAATGAAACTATAGTAAAAACATGAAACTTTATGATTTAAATAAAAGAGTCCTGTTCAGTCTATTCAGTTTGAATATTCAGTATTTGTTGTAGAGTCCGAGCACACGTATGTCATTTTCAATGTGCGTTTTGCCTATGGTTTTGCTTTTTTCCGTTTAATTTTGAATATTAGGTATGCAACTTTTTTGAATTGAAAAATGTGTATATGTTACGGCCAAAGCCGTAATTGGCCGGCCATTTCGCACTTTGGCCGAGAGATGTGGCCAAGGTCCGATGTACTGAAAATATACTACTTTGGCCGGTCAATTTGCGAAGTGGCGGGAAATCCCTGGTCAAAATTCGATGTGCTGATGCAAGACTGTCCGGTAGGTGGCACGGTGTAATGGTGGCGTGCACGTGGTATAGCGACGAAGATGCCACGCTGTGGCAATAATATTCCGTTTGTCTGCTACTTTTCAAAGAAGGTTCTGCCTGTGTGACTTGTTCTTATTAATCTGACGTAGCGGTTTCGTTATGAGTACTGTATTCCTTGTATGTGTATAACTTATATTCTACAGTGTTATTAATTAAAAGTATAGATAGACATTATACATTAAATCCCATATCCATACCATAGCAAAAGAGCTGAAGAAATTGCTTACCAGCTACTTGATATCTTCACCATTATAGGTGCTACAAGCGTACTTCAATCAGATCATGGGAGAGAATTTGCAAACCGAGTTATAAATGAAGTAAGAGACACATGGCCTGAACTGAAACTGGTACACCGAAAACCGAGGCATAGCCAAAGACAAGGTTCCGTCAAACCTGCCAACGATGATGTTCAGAATATGATGATGACATGGATGCAGACAAATGAATCAACACATTGGGCTTAGAGGCTCCGGTTTATTCAATTCATTAAAAACCGTTCTTTTCATCAAGGCATTCAACAGTCACCATATGAAGCCAAGTTTGGCTGCAAAGCAAAAGTGGGGCTGAGTACTTCAAATCTGCCTAGAGAAGTTGTCGATAACTTAGTTACAGAGAAAGATCTTGAAAACGTCGAGCAAGAAATGGAGGATGCTATAAATGCAGAACTGCCTCCAAAAATGAAGTTCCTGCATGCCGTGGCGGTGGAACCATTGGAAAGTCTAGACCGGTTGCCTGATAATAACAATGCGAAAACATTTTGTGTAGTGTATGTGAAAAAAAGTATGGTTCAGCCCATTATTGTGGATCCTGCGGCAAAGATGTCCACGCAGTTTGTGGCATAAGTAATGAAGCAGACGAAAGGTACAGAGGGAAAGTTACTTGCAGGATATGTCATAATAAGCAAGACATCAGGAAGAAATGGTCAGCAGCTCATGCTAGTTTGCAAGTTCAAGGTGCAAAGAATCTTAAAAATGCAGATGGAAAGTTCCCACCAGCGAAAATTGGAGATAATGTACGCATCCGTATACCAGATGTTGATAGTTGAGGTTGCGGTGGTCCAAGAAGCCTTCTTGTAGTTGTCACAAACGTTGAGGGCGCTTTTTACAAGCTAGGAATAGAACATGGTATTCTCAAACAACTGTATTCTAGAAGTGAGTTTTCTATTCTGGACGAGAAACTGTTCAAACTGGAATCCGTGGACACAGAAACAAAATCACTACAAACCGTCGGTTTTTCTCAATCACTGACCGGCGGTCAAGGCTACACTCGAGGCAATTGCACTGCTAACTGCGCAACAAATCGCTGCAAATGTAGAAATAACAAACTGTTGTGTAATTCTAAATGTCATAAAAGTTGATCTTGTTGTAACAAGTAATGATAAAGATTGTTAAATTACTATCAATTATAAGTATGAAATTATATAGACTCACCAAAATCTGCTCGTAATTTAACTTTTTTCTTCCGAATTTGGCCGAAGGCCTCATGTCATTTTGCAAACTGGCCGGCCAAATTCCAAAATCAAGAAAAAATCAAACATTGGCCGGTTAATTTACAGCGATATTGGCCATTTTCCGATTTGGTAGAACGCTTCCTATTTTGGCCGTAAGATATACATCGATTATCAACCTATTTCTACCTTGAAGAAACCACTCTAAACCAAACATTGGATTTGGTCTTGGTCAGACTTTTTTGCAACTAATTCGAAATCTATTCCGGTAAGATATTTTATATGACCAGATAAACACAACAGAAACTCCAAAGCAAAATTCGTGGTGATGACGTAAAGTTGACAATTTACTTCTTACTACCACGATGTATAAAGTATCGTTTTGTATACACAGCAGTTTGCTAGGATTTCCAGCTGGGGCAAAATTCTAGCTATGGACCTTCAGGTCAGATAGATTATACAGTACTTTCGTAAAGTAATGCATACATTTTTAAAAAATTTTAGGAGTTCATTCCTGAACAAAAGTACTGTATAATAAACAATTCTTTTTTTGAATAGTTATGAATCAGAGCTCCAAATAGTTCAAATTAAATTTTCTTTTAATAATCTGTTATTTGGTGAAAAAAGTACCTATTGAGGTTATTAATTATAAATCTATTAGTACCATTCTTGTTTTTTCTTCACGCTTAGTTTTTTTTAGATTATAAATTCTACAGAACTGCAGCTACAATGTGACGTCATGGTAAAGAAAGTTTTAATTCCACAGCAAACTGAAGTTGAAAAATGCCAATCCATTACTAAGCATAAATGAGTGAGAGGGACATACTCATAGAAGTTTGGATCTTGATACCTTGAATTCCACCAAAAAATGAAAGTTGCGGGTAACACAAATATTTATTTTATAAATCTAAAATTTTTGTTTTCTTGGTTTATTTGAAAAACTAATAAATAAAATTGCATTCCATTTTAGATTTGAATAAAAGCTAGCCAATTTTATAGACAGAGTCTGAGGTTTCAGTCCCATAATAAGAAGAGGGAATACCAATTGGAGGTTATTTATAAAATCCTCCATAGTTTTCTTAAGGCAGGTAAGTAATGTCTCTATTGTTATTGCTCTTGCAGTAAGATCCTAAAGACCAATACTTATTTTTAGGTTATTAAGACAATTATCATGCTGCATCGCATGAATATTCAACATTAGCTGACTCCTTCCAAGTACCTTTAAGAATTGTTTTGAGTAGTGGTTATACAATGCTCAATTGGTGAAAACTAACTGACATGGCACTGATGTGGTAATGTACAAAAGATGATGAAAAGCTTTTTCTTCAAATAGCTATGCTTTAAACGTGTTAGACGTTAGTTGCAAGATGAGCAACGAGGAGCCAGCATTAATCTAGTAATACATTTTTTCACTTAAATTGAATGGCAAGATTATTATGCAATTCCCTATAATAAAGTATTTAATTGGATCTTTTGCTAATTTAGGAGTTTGTCTATTGTTTCTTCAAGATTTTTAAAAATTAATTTTTCTTTTCTACTACATTAAAAAATGCTTCTTTATCCAGAATTTCTGAACTTAGCAATGTACTACATAGGTAAAATTTTATAATAGTTTGTTAAAACTAAGAATAATTATTAATAATAATTAATGTCAGCTTTACTAGTGCTGGAACTTAAAAACTCCAAAAGCACTACAAGCAATGTAAATACACTGTAAATGCGGTCTTCCAAATTTTTATCATTTGCATACAATTTCACATAATTATACAATCTCGAGATTCCGGGATTATAAATTCTTCAGTATCGAACTCTCGGGATTTAAAAAGTTACTCGCCATTGCAATCTCTAAATTTATTCGAAACAGTTCTAATTGGCCAAATTCAGAATTTCTGCGATAAAAAATTTAATTATTGTCGAATAATCAATCCAATACTATCTATCACAACATTTTCGATTTCTACTCAATCGTACAGTATTTACTGAATTTTTGAAAATGAAGAAGAAACTAGTATAATCCTGAAAACACTTTAAATACGGCGAAATGTAGGATAGGAGGTTATTGTAAGTATTTTTAGGTTCCATTTCCCAAGTTAAGTGTTGGGTGTGGCAAATAGAAATTTTTGTGCCTATTGATAGCGGTATATTTCAAGATTTTAACATATAACGTAATAAGTACCACTTATTTTAAATTTAAGTTGTTGTTTTACTAAGGTCGGAATTTTCAATTAGTTATTATTACCATATTTTCAATTTTATTAGTTAATGTACTCCTTAAAAAACAATTGGTTGCATTGTTCGTTTTTCGTTTCTTTTACAGCAGGTTAATGCAAAAAATCACCGATGAAAAACGTGACTTGTACGTACAAGCATATTGAATAACTATTCTAAAAATGAAAAACATTTTAGTTTATAAAGCTGTATTATATTATGTTACATTCGTACAGTTTATAATTTTAGCAATTTAATCCAATGTTGATTCTTCTTCACTTTTTTTGTTATAGTATAATGGAGAAATTACTATAATTAACTTGTTCACTATGCAGACGCTTTAAGCTCCTGATTGTATTTACAACTGGCAAACGATTATTACAAACCTTAAGAAATCCATAAAAGATATTTTTACGCTTTAAGATTATCAATACTCATTTAAAAGGTTGTTAAAGGATTAAGAAGGCCGTAGAATAATAAAAATTTAAATTTGAAATATTGTCCAACAGAATAGATTACTGTAAGTTTTTTCTTTAAGTATTGATCAATTGGAGCCAATATACGGGGTTAGATAAGAAATAATCTTGATATTTCTGGTAACTATAATAACACTGGCCTACAAAATGTAAAGTCAAAATCTTTTTAAATTCAGTTAAAACTAATTTTACTTGACTTTTGTCGGTATCTCGCTGCAGATGCGTCTGTCCCCTTCTAGTCCCCAGCAAGCACTTTTGGGTTCCATTTGCCTTTTTAACGGTCTTCAGCTTGCGCGATATCTTGATGAAATCGCTCCTCATGCTCATCACTGACGGTACCGAGGCTCTCGGGAAAGAAATCTAGGTGGGACTCCATGAAATGCATTCTCAGAGGTGTATTACATCCCAAATCTTTATAATTTTCTAATGACTCAGTTAAAAGCTCTTTGTAGTTTGGTGATTTGTGATTTCCAAGAAAGTTTACTACGATGCTTTTGAATGATTGCCAGGCAGGCGCCTCTGTCTTCGTCTTAACTTGGAATCAAAATAACAGTTCCTACCTTAACTTTTGCTTCCGTTATTCATGGGCACTTACTTTCTAGGCATGTAAAGCTCTCGCCATCACGATTCATGGCCTTAACAGAATTTTTCATCGGTCCACGTTTTATATGAAGTGGCACAAGGGAAACTTTTGCCGTATTAACCAAGGGCTGGTGCGGGACATTTTTCCTCCCATGTTTCTTAGAGGTCATTGTGTTTTTGCTTGTACATCCAGTAGAAACTTCACATCGTTGCAATAAACTATTGATCCAGCTTTTGAGTGTCGAAGCCAACATCTCCGCCTGGTATTTAAAAAAGTTCAGATGCCGACCTAAGTCGTTTAGATCAGCCTGGCTTAGTTTGTGGGGCTCTTCAGACTCACCTCCTACAAAATCAGGGTTTTCTTCTTCGATAGCTTTTTATCCAGCCAAATTGGCACTTTTATTTTCCTTGAGACTCGCAGTCCAAGTTGTAGGTGGATTAAAAACTAACTAGATCTGAGCTATGTGAAACAGGCCTAATTGCTGAAGGAGTAACTGAGTGTTTCACTAGATTTTTTGTTTTACTTGTTATACCAGTAATATTTGTCATACGAGGTCTTTGGACTTCCTTCATACAAATGGCATGCAACGTCCTTTACCGTTGATCCAGCCTGTAAGTTGTGTAACACAAGATGAACAACAAACATGTGGCACCCAGGGTTTGTCTTGATCGGTGATTTTGCGCTAAATATGCAGGTAATAACTTTTCTTGATCAAAGGCGTAATTTTTCTTCGCTAGGCTTTTAAGGTCACCAAAATTATTAACAAACTAAAATTATGATAATAAAACATTAACGTAAATGGAAATAGAAAGCGAGAAATGCAAATGATGTACACGAAAGACAGCGATCTGGTCTTTCCCCATTAGCTCGTAATGCGATCCCTGCAGACGAATGGATGAAGACGTATCTGTTTTATAAAAACCAGATAGATTTTTAATTATTTCAGCCCATAAAATGCAAAGAAATATCATTATAAGAGCTAAGATAGACAAAATTATTGCAAAACATTGGTGCCCGTTAGACAATTTCTGATTGCGTATTCGTAATCAAGAGGCAAAAATACTTTAGGAAAGGGCAAAGTTGCCCATCTAACAAAATCTTGGTTTATCAATGCATACAATAATGTAATATTTAGGAAAGAAAAGTTGCATATTCTAATGCTCTGAGGCCAATTCTGTTAGAACAGGAACATTTGCTCTTTTCAGCAAAACTTTTCTTATTGATATTATCGATTTTCTGAATTTAGTACGAAGTTTCAGCTTTCAGTATCAGTCATCTGGTTTATTTTAAGCAGAGCTACTAAAGCAACCTTTAAACGTCGTATGACTGTTTTTAAGAAACAGCAAACTATAGCATATTAATGATCCTGGATAATTATTAACTTCTTGGCAAGTTCCTTTTGGGATTTTTACTAACAGAACCGGTTCAGATAATTTAAATATGTAGGTACCAGTTAAAGTCAGTTAGAATTTCAGGTTTTAACTCAGAATTACATAGCATACAAAAACAGATCAACACGCAAAATCAATACCAAAGCATACCTGACTGGTTTCATGCAGTATTAGTAGCAGCAGCTATGAGTTAAGCACGTCAGTGTAAAAAACCATATCTGTGTTACATGAGTTGTTCTATCGTATATATATAAGATACATTAAACTATTAAACTTATTGTTGTTTTATTTACTTATAGAAATAGATCGGGCCTTGATCCCAAAGGGAGCGTTTAGAATCTGAAAAAGTACATTTGATAACCAGTCAGATACTGACCACATTTGCAAGTACCTATTTAATTATTTGTAATATGTTAGGAACTGGAATGTCATTTGAATTTACTTCTGGAGGACAAATATTTAAATTCCACATAAGATTACAAAGTCACACACCTAACCAGTAACCGCTAGACACTAAGGCTAAAAGTACTTCTATGACAGTATTATGTCAAATAATTTTAGGGAGAGCATGGACACTATGGAAACCAAATTCAGTTTTAGAAAACAAATAATTGCGTTTGCCTTCCCAATTTTATAGAAAATTGCAGAGTATGGATACGCATATCAAACACCTCACAAGTTTTCTTTCTTTATAGTTACAAAACGGTAATGCTAAGCTGCCAACTTTTTTGGACTTTGTTTTGGTTTTTTGCTTCATATTAAAAAGCTAAAAACCTTTTTCTTCTACTTTCTTCTAGACACTGCATCGCCTCACTAATAATTTTATTATGGCCTGGTGCTTTTTCAATCTGAAGCTTGGTGGTTGTAATCCTTTATGTAAACTTGGTTGTTCTCTTTAATGATTTTGATCAGGCTCATTTTCATTTATTTCTTTATTGGCATTATTTCTGGGAAAAGGCTACTCAACTATTCCTTCCTATTTCCTATTATTCTTCCTTTTATTAAGATACTTCAATTTTTTTTACATCTGAGAAGCAAGTAAAGGAAATACGAAACTTAAACTGGCATGAAGCAAAAAAGCAGACAAATCAGAAAAAATAAATCAATGAAAAAGTATGCTTTGCAAGTAAACATCAGGAGTCTTACACAGAAAGCTACATAGGGCACTGATAAAAAGTCATCTCTAAAAATCTATGGAGTAATCTTTTTATCAGCAAAATAAGGTCAACTTTTTAATAATTAAAGAATGATGTCGATTTCAAAATTAAATATATTGGCAACTTCAAAGAATTGATTTGGGAATGTTAGAGTTGAATGAATTATGATGTCGAAATAAATGGTTGACGTGAGCTCTAAATCCTTCACGAAGCTTTCCGAGCCTCGCTGCAACAGCTTTAATGCCTTTGATCGATTCCGTTCTCTTCGAGACAAGTAGGTGTCCCTTGTGAACGTACAAGTATTTAATGCTCCTCTTGTAACCTTGTTTTTAGGTGAAGACAAATGAATGTGTTTTTCTCCTTCAGTGCTCCATGTTATAACATATTCTTTCTCTTTCGTTTTTCTTGATCTTCTTATTCTTGAAAGTTTGTTCGATGTACAACCCTTTCGCTAAGTGAGAACCATATGCTGAATTTTTGTAATGGATTTGCTCCTCGAGATGAAGCGAGTAACGTTTCTTGTCGAAATGGTAAGGTTTTTGTATTCTAAGCTGTATTTTAAAAAGCCTTTGATGCTTGTTATTTGACCCTTGATATTTGTTCCTTGTTTGTGCTTCTTAATATGTAGATGATTGTAATTTTAATGGACCATCCTTTCACTAATTAGTTAGGTGGACGTTGTTGCGTCCTTAGAACGTTGGATCACTTGATCTTCTTTGGCGGCAAAATAAAGGTACATAAATCCTTAGTCTTGCTGTTCGACGTCTGAGACAGTTGCAAAAAATCATTTTGGAGCGCACGAGATTGCTGCATCGTGTCTATCCTATCATTTTGGGTTAATGTCTGCTTCAGTTTGGCTTACTCACACTCACACTCTCTCTTCGTGTGTTGGTGGTTAGGACTTCTTTTCTTCTACCGTTGTATGTTGAGCTGGCTCTTCCGTATGTAAGTGTCGCTCCTGCTCCAACTACAAGAATAAGACTGACAATTTTAGTGGACAAAGTGTTCGCAGTCCGTGATGCTCCAGGACTAATTTTGCTTTGCTTTGCACTCATGGACTGCGTGCATGGCAGCGGTTTGGGTTTTTTTAAGAGCTATCTGCTTTATCGATGTTATGGCAAGCGACACCATAAGTGTTTGTTCCCCCTTGAGGATCATGACAGATTAGATTCTGAGGAGATTGCTCAAAGCACCTTATTTTTGGGACCAAAGATCTTGACATAGAATGGTACCATACAAAGTTTAATTTAGATCTACATGCACCACTATTGTTTGTTGTACAAAGTGATACAAAATAATATCTTAAAAGCACACACTAAATAGGGAAGAAGTGTTAGTCGATTTTGACTCTTCCGGAGAAGTATGTAGTTGGCTGCAGAGATCGGACAGTGTACGACACGCGACCGACCAGCCTTACTAATAATTGCTAATAATACCTCTATAAAATGGCAAATGGCAAAACTTCACACAAAGTGATCACCGTTTCTTAAAGTACTGACTAAAACAAGTTTGCAGCTGTTTTATTTTAACTGAGTGAATCTTTAGACTGCTTTAAATTACTTAAACGAATCGATCTTCAAAATGTGACTCTGACTAATTTTCCAAAAAAATAATTTTTTTAATTGAAACTGTTTTTGCCTTCATCTATGGCGCCTTGAGATGACAATATCTTTAATACTTTAATAGAGAGAATGTGAACACACCTGCCAGTATCTTGTCATTTTTGGGAAGAAGTCTATCTGTTGTCAAACTAATCGTAAATTCTTCTGTCGTTTACAACTGCGATGCTAGCAGAGAGCTCACGTACATTTTTGTCTCTCTTCTTTAATACACTCTAATCTAATGACAAACAAACATAGAATGATATCAAGGCTCTATCTAGGGTCCAATATACCCACTCTTTCCGAAACCAACTAAATTACGATACACCCTGTACTGACTTTAGTTACGCCCTGTAACAAGTCTTCGTGATTGTGCAGAATGTGAAGTATTGTAAACGCTAGTATTTCATACAAAAAGCAAAATTATTTAGATGCCTGTTCTAATCTAGATTCACCCCGAAGAAGAATTCCAATGCATTATAACAAAAGCATTTTTGTTCATGTCTCAATTGAATGGAATTTTAAACAAAATTCTTTTAAGAAACGTTGATAATTAGATTTAGGTTTCATACATATTTCTAATATTAATTAACTTAAATAAGTTTTTTATGTTCTAGCTTCTTATTTTCATCTGTTAATTATAAAAGGTAGAAAATCTTAATTTATAGCAATTTTAGTTCATTAATAAAGTACACAAAAATTAAGGACAATATTATTTGTAGAAACTGAACGAGAGGAAAGTTGAAAAGCTTTTTGAATGAGATCTCATGATGTTTACCCACAGAATAAATACTGAAAACAAGAAGATAAATGATACATTAAAATTAGAAGTTCTATTTTTCGAACGATCTAGCAACCTGTTAATCTGAAAAAAACTGGATCGTAAGTTACTCGTTACGCAGCAGCGAAAGTGAAAGGAATAATACGTAACCTAATGTAATCAATAGAATTGGCATTGACTTACACTGTTCCTTGGCATTGATGTTACCATTTCTAACATTAATAAAACTTGCAGACTATTATTTCAGTAAAACTGGAAATGTCACTTTTAACCATGGTATGCATTTTAAGTGGGCAGCTCTTCATTTTAATTTGCAAAAAAACAATTCTATGCTAGTTTCTGGCTAAATAAGAAGAATTTCATGAAAAAATGTAGGAAATCAACTATAACCAATGTCAGGGAAAGCATGCTAAGACAATATTATATTCCGGACTACATTAAACAGTGAAATGTAAATAAGTTTAAATTGTTTTACACATAATTCTAGTAGGTCAGGAGAAGGATGGGTTATGTTAATAACTAGAGTACACAAAAAGTTGTCAACTCCCTTTTAATGTTTTCTCATATGTTATGTCTTTTTAAATTAGAAGAGGTGGTGGGTTAGAAATATAAATGAAGAATTTTTCTTTATTTTAGTTTAGTTTCATTGTTAAAGTGCTGTTAGGTAATTCCTGTGAATTATGAACATGTTGAGACGTTGGATAGTCATACTCAGTTTAAGTTCTGTTTTAGTTTATGGGGTTAGTTGTATAATCTAAGCTAAATAGTTTGTTTCTAATTTGTGTATTTGCAGAATCCTACAGCAAGAAATAATGAAATAACTGAAAATGAAATTGAGGTAATCACATTTTAGTTTTAGTTTGTAATTCTAAATTGAAACTTGTCCTTAATAGTTTGCAATTCTATCGAGTTACCATCAGTTTTATTTATGCAATTGTTTTAATTATTAAAATCACCAATTTTTAGGATAATATATCCGATCTAGATATCCATTCCTTTGCTAAATGTTCTTATAAGGATGGAATAACTGGTGTTGTAAATTGTGCAGCCATGAGAGCTCTGAAAATACTTCAACAAGCAATCAAGAGGGATTCTATTGAAATTTATCCTGGGATTGCACTTACAAGGTAAACATTACTATACACAATGAAATAAGGAGTTGATTACAGATTTCTCAATTTTAAGTGAAAATCTACTACATGATCGAGAAGCAAAAGCTATTGAAAACGAAAGCGAAGTACTATCTGCCGATTCCAAAGACCAAACAGAACAATTGTTTGGACTTATTATAAAAGCAGCGGGACGCTTCTTTTCTGGAAGAACCTTAAAGATAAAGTTACCAGAAATTAATGCTACTGGATTGTCGCGAGCCCTTGAAGAAGGTAATTTAGTTAAAAATATCTTTTTTTATTTGAGTTAATTTTGTTTAAATTTTATAGGAAGGGGTAAAATGGGAAAAAAGGGAGGAATGTCTCCTTTACTACTTGGATTAGGAGCTAAGCTTTTGCTTCTCAAAGCACTTGCATTAGCCGGATTGGCATTCATGTCAGTAAAAGCACTTGTATTATCTAAAATAGCTCTCGTTCTTGCTGTTATATTCGGAGCGCAGTCTCTGTTTGGTGGAGCGTTTAACCTAAAGGTAAGCTGTGTTTTACATTAAGGTGCTGAATCTTACTTAAGCTAAAGAATTCTATTACGTTTTTGCTTTCTTTTGAATATTTGTGTATTTCAAATTTAACAACTTGATATTCGTTGCAATTGTAGAACAACAAAGATAAACTACAAAATTCGATATGTCAGATTAGAGTAACCTAAAATGGTTTTTGTTCTTCTTTTCGCAAAGCATGATAATTAATCCAACTCTGTCAAAATTCTCCTAATGACTTGTAAAATAATCACTTGTGACCTTTCCCTAGGATAACACAAAAATGGAAATGGAAATAGTAAAATACTGAAAAACACGACACTTGCAAAGTCATCTGTACGTCCAGATTTTCTTTTTTCTGGTGTCTCCTTCGTATTATTTACAAAATCTAAATTCAGGCTATAATGGCATCTGGAATTTTTTTGTCGGGTCATGTTCGGAACCTTTATTTACCTTATATGTAACCTTCTAAACTGCCAAGAAAAAGATTTTTAACACACTCTTCCAATGCTTATAGTATAGTTTGGAGGTAACCTATAGGTATGTGTGCTTTTGCCATAGCAATAGGAAATAAAAAACCTAGAAAGAGAGTTATTTGGCCAAACAATTTAATTTATCAGCTTTCTACAAAGTAAAAGCATCTACTAGTTCTTGTTGATATCCGGCTATTATGGTAAGGCAAACACAGATAAAAGTTTTCCAAAAATATTTCATGTGATGATGTTAATCCAGATTATTTAGATAAGAAACTATAATTATTTATTACATTACCATGTTCTTATGCGAACAGTTTCATGTGAGGCCAAATACAAACATAGAAAGGAAAAAGGATTTTATTATACCTTGCTCAGTTTGAACAATAGACACAGACGAATTTTAAGGGGGATTTAGCACAGAATATAGGACTTCAAGCAAATTTGGGCAAGAAATAAATATGTAAAGAGAATCTATATAAGTGATATGAGCAGCAATTAGAAGAGGGATAGGTTCTTGATTAATTTATACAATCTGTACTCAATTAGAACCAAAAAGAGAGAAAGCCATATCATGCCAAATGTAAACGTGAACGTAAGAAACCCAACATGAACAAGAAAAAGAAGACAAATAGCTATCAGGTGAGATTTGCACAGTCTAGCAAAAGAATGTACATTCTGATAAAATGTAGGCACGAAGAAGGTACAACATTAACGTTTCATCACAAGATAGAAAACAAACAGATCTTTGATGTAATTTATACAACTTGGGCCTAGATGTAATTTATACAGTTTGAGACCAACTGGAACCAAATTAAGGAAGAGAGAATAAAATTGACGATCTTCAACATGGGCAAAAAAGGAAAGAATGAATCTCAGATGAACTTTGTGCAATTTAGCAAATTTGAGCAATTTGGGCCTAGTTAGAACCA
>VTPC01002548.1:0-14795 GCA_011009095.1 Ignelater luminosus | reverse complement strand
ACAAGGACATTACTTACTACCAACTGAGTAACTTTGACGGTACCGTGCAGTTTTATATAATCTGCAACGTTAAATATTTATTCAAACGCTACTTGTTTACAGGAGATATCAATGCTGCGTCAGAAAACAAAACACATAGTAAGAATTCACAAGATATTGTCAAGAAGTAAATTCTTAGTTGCTGAAATTTCCAATATTTCCAATACAGAACTAAAACTAAACAGACAAGGACATTACTTACTACCAACTGAGTAACTTTGACGGTACCGTGCAGTTTTATATAATCTGCAATGTAAAAATAATGATTAACTTTCAAACAAATTCAAGAACAAAATACAAAGGGAATCCTTTTACTTAATGCATGCATAATATTTTGATGCAACTGCAGTTTTCTCAATGTTTAATCATTACAAATTGTGAAAGCTGATTAATACCTAATACTTTCTTAAAACCAAAGACAAGTTGATACTCGCTTTAGGCTTAATAGATTTGGCGCAAGAAAATTAATAAAAAATTTCTCACGCCTAATAAAATTTTCACTTAACGGTTTTACAGATACCCACACGAAATAACCACACGCACACCTGCGTTTGAGATCACTCTTTGCGTTTCTAAAACTATTTGCTTGTAAATGCTAATTTACTACAAGTGAAAAATATTTTCAGCGGAGAAAATCGCCATTAAGTGTGTCATACAAGTCTTGACCATATATCTTGCGTTTTTATCAAATACATATGGGAATTATTTTGTGACTCACTATAAGGTACTTTACTAATTATACAACCTAATAAATTACCTTTAAAAACCATAATTTACCATATTGATCTGGATCAGTCCCATTCTTTAATAATAATACTTAACAGCTAAGAAATGAAAAGTAACCTGTCAATTTCAATATACCTCTTATCATCTACTGTTTACCGTGTCGCTTCCACAGGAAGCAGTAGAATGACCAACTAGTGAAAATAAGCTAGATTTTATACCTATCCAACAAATGGTTCAACGCTTTTAGGCCATTGCGCCTCTAGCGTTAATCAATGTGTACAGCTTCATCCTCTTTTATGTTTTATTAATGACCTCCTTTCAAAAACAGGAGGTAAACGAGTAATTTCTAACAGTTACGCACCGAAGAATTCATATGTACTTGATACTTTAATCTAATTATTATCTTAATTTTGAGGATTAATGCTAATACAATTTGCGAGACAGTAAACATGTGGCGCAGCAAAAACAATAGTATGCCTAAATTAGTTGATTTCTTATTTGTTCAATTATTCTAATTGTAAGAAAGCACGTAATTAATAGAACAAAAAATTTAGTGAAGACTTATACCGTTAATCAATAATGGTTGTAATTTCAAAAGCGGTAAGTGTGGTAAACAAAGTGGAAGGAAAAGTACTTTTACTTTATTTTTCAATTAAGTTGGGAGGACATAAAATTGCTTCGAAAAATAGGGCCGGAAGCTTAAATTTGATAAGGAAGTAGGTAAAGTTTATCGTTTAAATTAAATTTAAAAAACTTGTTTAACATCTATAACTATTACCAAATTATTCAACCACAAATTCCTATATTTATAGGTTGTTAATCTAACGGCAAACTTCAATAATAAATATAACGGTTTTTACTTAAGATTTGCTTTTTTTGGGTGAATTCTTGTACAACGAAGTTAAATTTATCAATGGTTCTAGTTACCGAAAACGAAAAGTTCAATTCTAGTTAGTTAACTATCCTAATGAGAAAAAAGCTGTTAAAAGTGGATCACAGTGTTTTTATTAAATATGTGCAAAGAAATAAGTAAAATTTGAGTTTAATATTTTGTAAATTAAGAACATACTGTGTTATTATATTACTTTCACATCTTTTATTTAATAAACTTTACAAATGGAACACTTAAATGCACTTTGATAAAATAGCCAATAAAGTTTCTAAAATTATTCATAGACTTTCTAACATGCAAAAATAAAAATACATTTTAAAAAACAAAAACCAAAATAGAAAATAACGTAGGTAAAAGAAATGTAGAAAGCACATAAGCGCTTCTGTAATTAAATTTTCTGACAACTTATGCACCACTTTTTAATTAAATTTAACTAGTCATATTTCACAGTCATCCTTCAAAATTATTATTGCTAGTAAACAACTGTGTTATTACTGTTAGTTAAAAAGATCCAAACTCGTTCATAATTTATTAAGCAAATTCTATAGTGGCAGTATGCTACAATTACCTAAGATAATTTCATTTTAGTGCATACAAAAACAAGGACAACAATTAATTTAGATGACAGTTCTGAAATTTTTTCTAAATAATTGAGGTTTCTAACGTTTTCTACAGTTTTATTACTTTACTGCTAGGATTTATTGCATTTTTCTTTATTTCTACATTTCAAGAAAACAATATAGAAGAGTTTTATCTTCTGAGGTTGATTTTTCCGTGGAAGTCTTAATACTGATGTGAGAAAAATTTCTCATTTCTTATTTTCTTTTAATTATTCTTTGTAGGGAAATTAATAACTTAAATACAAAATGTCCATCTTTTTTTTGAATAACTCAGATACGGATATAAAATTTCAAAATAAGAAGACAAACTCAGTAGACAATATCCTGCAGAACACATCGCCGTTTTATACCTATACCAGAGTTATACAGGGTGATCATTTAAAAACTTTCCACCTTGAATAACTCTTTAATTAGTAAAAGTTGATTTTGTTTTGGAGGGAAACATTTAATAACCTACTCTAGTCAGAAATAAAGGTTAAATATCCTAAATTCGTGCAAGCATTGACTAACATACCTCCAGATGATCGTTTCGTCCTTTGTTGGACTCATCAGTGGAGGATAATGAGAGTCAATGCTTGCCCGCTTCATACTAGTTATATACTAATCAAATATAACATTAACAGCATCAAAATATTAAGGCGTCATCTAATAGCAACGCCTAAAATAGAACGGCTGACCCGACACGTCGATTCGTTCAATAAAAATATTTCCAAACAGGAAACAAAGTTGTTCCAACTTATAGTAGAATTATATGCATCATAAATAAAGGATAAACATTCTAAAGATGCATATAATGTCTTCCCAGAAATACAAATTCGTGCAAGCATTGACTAACATACCTCCAGACGATTGTTTCGTCCTTGTTTGGACTCATCAGTGGAGCGTAATGAGAGTCACTGCTTGCCCGCTTTATACTGGTTATATTATATGCATCTCTAGGATGTTTATTCTTTATTTATAATACATATCGTATAATCCCACTATAAGTTGGAACAACTTTGTTTCCTGTTTGGAAAGATTTTTATTGAATCTGCTCTAGTCATTTGAGAAACTTTCACCCTCCTCACCAACCACCACCACACTGTGGTACAAAAAGCTGGCCATAAATTAAAAAAAAAAAGTTTCTAGTTAGGGAATTTGTACTAGTAGGTTGGCTACAGTAATGTTAGGGCTGGTAAAAATGGCCGGGCCGGCTGTTGTACTTCCGAGTCAAACCTAGCCTATATTATGGTACGTTACGCCGGCTTAGTCGAACGAGAAAAAGTGTGTGACAATAAGTTTACATATCTGTAGAAGTATTAATCGGATCCAGAAATTTTGCGCAATGTTGAAGAGGCCAGTGAACATCGAATATTACAAGTTAGACCTGTGAACTCTTCACGTTTGGATTCGATGTTTCGAATGTTGTATACATCTGTCATACCATAATAGTATACAGAAAGCGAAAAGTAACGTCCAACAAGGTTTCAAGGTTTGACATGCCAAAACAAGGATTTGAAAGTGCCAACGACGGAAACACAGCTAGCAGATTCTTTGAAAATGCTGCAATGCTCTTATAACAGGAGTTACTAAAAAACTCATCAACCGTTTTCATGCCATCTTGCAAACGATTTCAAGCGGACGTGAAATTAACATTGAAAAGTTTTGCCAATATACTGCAGAAACAACCAGATACTTTGTAAAAGAGTACCCATGATACAAAATGCCAACAGGAGTCCACACACTCTTAATTCATGAACCCGACATAAAGATTCTGCGATATTACCGATTGGTAAACTTTCGGAAGAAGCACAGGAATCAACGAATAAGTTGATTAGACGATACCGCCAGAAGTTCTCTCAGAAGTATTCCCGTGTTAAAAACTTAGAGGATGTTTCGAAGAATTTTTGCTTCTTTACGCAAACCGCCTCAGAAGAAACTCAAGAGCTTGCTGCCGGACGCGATTGACCTGTTATTTCAACCAAACACACGTACTGACAAGGATGAAGTTGTCGAGAATGAAGTTGGCGATGATGAACGTGACCTTATTTGGGATTCAGATGATGCTATGAACATAGACGCTAAAGAAGGAAATGTTCGAAATTTTCAATGTAATGTTCCGTAATTTCACTTTTTTGTAATTTCCTTTAAATGACTTAATACATTTATATCGAATTTACAAATTATTTACGTTGGTGCTCATTAAAAGGTCCTAAGTACTGAGGCCCTTTTAATGATTATCTAAATGTACATTTATTTTTTCCCAACAAACTCTTTTGGCCTATAAACAATATTTTTCAATTATACACAACTCTTTAAGGACACAATACTTTGGTCCGCCATATGAAATTTGAAATTGAAAGTTACGCAAAATTCTAAATGGCACTACCCCATGTGTGAGATGTCATTTTAAAGGGTACAGAATTTTCAATCTTTTGCATCAAAGAAAATTAAAATCAGCCTAGCCGTTCTTGAACTAGAGACAGAAACGTATTGATTGAATTAAATACATTTTTGGCTCTAATTCACGAACGGCTGGGCCGATTTTAATTTTCTTTGATGTCGAAGACTGAGAATCTTATACACTTTAAAATGATATTAAAAATTTTGTGGTGGGGGTGGTTGGAAGAAAGGATGAAAGTTTCCCAATTGATTAGGTAGATTATTAATGTCCCCATCTAAAACAAAATTGACGCGTTTCAGCGATTCTTGATAATTTTACTAATTAAAGAGTTACTCAAGGTGGGAAGCTTTAAAGGTACAACATGTATAAATGGAAATTGCTAAATTTTTTAATTCTATTCTAATAACAATCAAGAGAAAAATTGAAGAAAAAGGTGCAATAGCTGTTCTAGCGGCTAGAAAATCGATAGCTAATTAATAACGTGTTTGAATCGCTGTAGTAATCCGGTTTATATTGGTGCAACAGTTCTGCATCTATAAAAACATTTATAGTATTTTTTTGATAATTAAATCGCTACCGATAGGGTGACCCAACTTAGCCCAAATTCGATGCGTCCACAACACTACCGCCACCGTGATAAATTTTTAAAGCAAGCGAGTGGGGAAATACAACCCTGTGCATATTATACAAAATTTTATTGGGGGGAGATCCGTGTTTTTTAAAATAGTCACGGTAATTTTCAACAACATTCTATAGGTTATTTTGGATTTCTTTTACAGTAACAATTATCTTATAAGAGATTTCACAAAGAATAGTGGTCCCAATTACATAAATGATGGAATCGAACAATAACAAATCTCTGGTGTCTGTTTCTCAAGTTTGCAAGTTCATTTCAATAGCATCAGTGGTTATGATTCTTACAAAAAGTGAATTACAATCTGCATCGAACGCTACGTTGCCTCTCATTAGTTTATTTATACACCTGATAATCAAAAAGAATATATACCTAATATTTGTAATATCGTGTTAAAGCTTTTTTAAAATTACCAATGAGTTCGTAAATTGTACCATCCAAAACACCAACCCATACAGGTAGCTCAAGATGGTGTTTCAAGAGAAACTAAGAAAACACTCGGGAAAAACCTAAAATGCTTGAAAATCTACTTTAGACTGTTTCGGTCTAAAAGACACTTATCTCCATTTTTTCTTAAAATTAAGTTAATTACATGAAGATACCCTATTCATCGTGTATCACAATGCTGTGCAAGAGCTAGGCTTCTCTTTCTTTCCGTTGTCGCATAAACTACAATTAAGAAGATATTGGATGTACAGTATCAAGCTACTTTTTAATAGATATCTGAACGCTCGTTTTGTTTACTTTACATTCTTGTAAATATTATGTGAGCATTGCTTTTCACTTCAGTACTGTCAAGGCAACGGTTGCTGTAACTGATCTGCCGTTCTTGAACATTTTTGAACAAATATCTACCGTTATCTTAATCGACTTTGGCAGTTTTTAAAATTTTATTCAAGTTTAAAACATTTAAAGGAATTTTCTTCCGAGACTTGTCGTTTTTATTTATTATTAATTAGCAGGAACAGGATATCTCCAGTTATATCAAACTTTTTTTTTGTATATGGTAGTATGCAATCAGTTGCAAAGGTATAGAATAGAATTTTATTACCTTTTACAGCAACATAAATTATATTACTTCTAAATTAATCATAGAACAAAACAAAGAATTCTTCCGAGTCCCTATAAAATCAAATGAATTGGAAGCATGCATCAATATGATATATAAATATGAATATAAATAGTAATCCATTACTTTACTAAATCGTTTTAGTTTGTAGTAAACAAATTTTATGCGTATCGGAAGGAGAGAGAGAGAGAGAGAGGAGAGCCGTGAAGTCACAATGAAAGAGCTATGTAACAATGAAGGCCATTGCTACCGGAGTATCCTCTATAAGAAAAGAATGTGTAGTCAAGAAAGATAATAAGAATAATAATAATAATGCGACTTTATTGGGAAAATAAAAATAATGCAATACATAAAATTATACAACATAATCAAAAAAGGCGGAGTTCAGACGCAAAGTCCTTGTCTGCTCTTCCACTCAACCGATGATGTGCATACTTTTACATCATGTTACGTGTTTAGCAAACATACAAATGAGAAACCATTCTTGTTGGTATCTCTGTCATTCTGATTTTAATTCTATATGGTCTTCCCAAATTCAGTTGTTAATATTCATCTTTCTGTGGATTTATTCACTTTCTTTTTTTTGCTTCAAGAGATCTTTAATGTCCTGTAATTGGCGAATAAGCTGGATCAGTCTTATGAAAGCTCATCATTTATCAAAGTTGTGCTTTTTGCATTTTAATTTTCTAAAGAAGCTGTAAATTATTGCAACCCTAAAAATCATAGCATTTAATATGCCATTTCTAAAGTATTTGTCTGTATAAACTGGTTTCATATATTCTATAATTCATGAACAATAGTATATGCTATTTCTATGAAATAAGAACACTTGCAACAAAAAAGATTTGTCGCAAATTTTATTCAAGGTACCCTATTTGGTACTGCTTTTTAGTAAGAACTAATAAAATAAGAAATAATAGTCAATCTTAGATTTAACGATAATAGTTACCAACCTTCACGTTAATATGAAGCTGTCGGAAGTCGTACTCGTTTGCCTTTTTGTTACACAGACGGTATGTAACGTTTGTTACACTTGGGAAATATACGCACGTGATACTTTCAATACATAGAGAGCGCGAGCCGATAAAAACAAATCTTGTTTAAGTCCTGTTATTCAATTATTTATAAACAGATTTTTCCCAAATTTTTGATCTGCAAGAACAAGCAAGAAAAGGTGATTCAAAGCTGATATTTCTAATCAATGGCAAAACTTTGTTTTAGAAATTAATTTAAAGACTGGGCAGCATGGTATTTCTATTTTTGTTAACTTTGAAATTCTTTCTCTAATTCAAAGTTAATTTGACTTAATATTGAGTTTATAGCAGTTTTATGTGAAAGAGAAATAGTAAATTTGCAAGTAGGGGTTTTCAAAAACGAGTTTAGCAGCTGGGGTTGTAATGACCCCATTGGAATAATTTAGTTTTTTTATTGGTATATTAACTGTGAAGATATGAGATGAAGTAAATAAAGTCAAAGCGATCTATCCGTTTAAATATACTATGTGAGAAACGTAAATGGCAATACAATAAGAAAATTTTATTGAGAAAGAATAAACTGAATTTTTGAAGAAGAGTTTATTTGAAACATCCAAATAACTAAAATAACTAAATTGAAACATAAGAAAGATTTTTCTTCAGTACTGCGCATTATTGCCCAAAACACATTTTCTTATTCGTTTGGAGTTATTTTTCAAAACGTTTGACTATCAACTTTTTCTAGGTAGGTAATTTTCCCGCTAGATGGACAACCAGATAGTTGATATTTAGGTCATTTGCTTCTTTTTACTGGCCCAAATAAATTTAATATAATTATTATGATTAAAAAATGCGACTAACTATAAGCAGACTTGCATGCACCCCTTAAAACTCTATAGTTTGCTTTTATAAGTTTGTTGTCGAAGAGTAAATATCCACAACTTATCTCATATGAAATTTAATTTATTATAAGACCTGAGTTTTTTTCTGTTTTCTAGGTTTTACCGTGTTTCCTTTCTCTTCCAGCTTGTCTCTGGCCAGTGTTCTTAAAAGATACAAACTACAATTACCATCAATTGATCTGATGTATACACATGATGTATCATTTCGTATAAATCATTGCTGATACTCGACTTTCTTCGACCAATGCTTTCGTTAGTTGTATGCAGACGTGAGATGTTTTGTATTTGATAGATGAGCTCGTTTTATGAGCAAAGCATTTTAGTATTTCCGATTCTTACCGTTCCCACTTTCATAGGGATGAGAAAGAAACAAGTTTACTTTCTGAAATTGTGTTAGTACCCGATTTTACTGCCAAAGCAACTAAAGGTACCATTTGATACTAAAAAAAATTACAACAATCGTCTCACTATTTGAGGTAACTGTAGCTACTAAAAATCTCAGTTTCGCAATTTTCATATTAATTCAAAATGAGAAGGCTGAAAGTCAAAAGGGGATTTTTTTAAGGATGACGTAAAACAGTTCAAATAAAATATTATTATGGTAAGTCTGGAACTTTGAGATACATTATATCTCTAATTTGAAAGATAGTTCAAAATACATGGCGTGAAGTTAATTTTAAACTTTCTAAGTAGTCATGAAATTAAAATATTTAGAAAAATTTGAAAATTTACTCAATTTAAGTGTAAACAAAGGCAAGATTTTTACTAAACAATGTTTGTTTAGTTTAACAAAGAGTCTAGCAATATTGATTAATTCACTTTGATAGATAAGACCAAAATAGTTACACAACTCGGAGTCATTTTTACTTTGAAACTTTTACGACATCTTAATACATAAACATAAACATTGTAGTCTTCTTATTGAAATAGCTTGTTTGCACATAACAAAACCGATAAACCGGATACAATATGCAAATGCAATTTACCTAGAAGAAAGGATAGTAAAAGTCTTCTTTGCTTAAACTAGTGCAACACTATAGTTTATTTATTATATGTTTTCATGGTGAAAACTATCATTATAAGTTTCCCTTTAATTGGAAGTAGTAAAGTTAATAACTATTAAATCGATTAACCATTCTCAAAGTAGAAATAGCTATCTACTTCATAACAGTTTTTGAGCATGATGCAGAACCGCATATTATTTTCAGTGTTAGATATGCTTTATTATTTACAATGTATTTTTTTGAAATTGTTGTATTTTTAAATATGAAAAAAGCCATAGTGATAAACACTTTATTATTGTCATTATCGCTATCATCTCAAAATTTTTGTTTTTATTCGTATAGATCTTTCATAATGAAATCAAACCAACCTAATATTTTCATTTTCATTTTTTAAAAAAAAGGTTTTTTCATAGAATCATTATTAATGCATTAAGTAACAGTCTCTTTTGTTATCTCGTTAATATTCAACTTCGGATATAAGATCGCAAC
Organism: Ignelater luminosus; assembly: GCA_011009095.1. NCBI lineage: Eukaryota > Metazoa > Arthropoda > Insecta > Coleoptera > Elateridae > Ignelater > Ignelater luminosus. The sequence goes on along the minus strand of VTPC01002548.1, from coordinate 5,063 downwards.
AACACAAAAAATCTTTATAAATTGCAGCCTTAAGAAATTTCACTGAATTTGACACCACACAGAGTCTTTATGTGAACAAAAAAAAAAAAGAAATGATGACATAAATTTTCAATTTTGTGTTTCCAAGCATCAAAATATCAAATTACTATAAAAGTAACTAAAATGTTTAGACCTATTTGAAATCGCTTCAGGTGACAAAGAGAACAAGAAGCAACTCCCTCTGGTTCCAAAGGCATCCTAGTGTAGACCACTGGGCACGCACGACTTATTAACTTACTAACCTACTGAGGCTATTTCCGGCTGTCCATGACCTCAATGAAGGCAACATTTCTCCGCGAGTCATTTCCCCACCTAACACACCTGTCGCATTTAACATTCCTTTATGAAATTGTACACACAACCTGTGTGTACACTTTCATACATCATACAACTAGAAAATTCTCGTTTTACAAAATTGTTGGAAAACGCTACACTTTGCAATTAATGATATTATTTTCAGAAAATGTATAACAACGAAAGCAAATATTAGAAATTGTTGAAATTTGCTATAATAAATTAAAAAAGAAATTTTATTGTTGGAAAGTGGGCGATCTGGTTTGAAAGGAAAAGGTATAGTGGTAATTTAAATCCCAGCTGTGTCTCATGATTATGCATATTACGCATAATACTTTGCAAAATTCAAAATAGTATAAGATAAAAAAAACGTTTAGGAGATAATATTGTAATTATATTATTAAAAATTCATGTAATATGCATATTTAAAATATAATTATAAGTACAGCTTGGATTTTTGCACCTTTTGCATATTTCGTTCATGTTTTTCTAATTCTTATACATATTTTGTTTTTATTTCATGGAAAAATTTTAATAATTTTTTACTTTTTAACATATTTGCATACAAAAATGTTTTAATCTTGTTGTAGCAAACATCTTCGTCTTATAATGTTTTACTGTACATAGCTGTTGGATTTTATTTTGTTTGATTTGTTAGAAAGTATTGAACTCTACACACAACCAGTTTTTACTGGCAATTCGTTACTTTCTTGTAACTTACCAAAATAAATTAGATTTCTAACTCAAATTCAAAAGACTATCTTTTATTGCGCATAATTATGCATATTCCAGACATCTTGCTTTATGTTTTGCAGAAAACACCTTATATATCCGTATTTTGCACAGCCTTCTTGCATATAAATCCGAGCTTTATTAATAAGTATTAAATAATGTAACAGCAGATCCTTAATTTTTTAATTTCTAAAAGTCCATTGTTTATTCAATTCATTGTTCATTATCATTTCTTCATTAATGAAACAAATATAGATACTAAACCTCATTAGAAGTTTTCAATTGCCTACTTATCAGACATTAAAACACAAAACAACTATCAATCAACGATCTAACATGCATTAATAGAAGGAGAGTTACATATATACATTTTCTTTCTTTAATTAGTGTTGCTCTTTTTAAAAAATTTTTTTTGTTGTTTTTAAATAACTATTTCCTCTCTACAATTCTTGAAATTCTAGTTCTAAAGCAGGTTTCAATTTTTGCCCTTAATACATCCCAAATATGTACATTTCTCACGATGATATTTATTAATTCTACCTTCACTTAAAGCAATTTTTATTTTATTCTCGTAATGCTTTTTCTCATCCAGTTTATAGCTAGCAATTTGGCAAAAACGAATTTTGTTTATTGTTTATATCTTACCTGTTATCTTCTCTTCCGTGTCATACTCTTCTTCTACTACCTACGTATTTCAGCATTGTTTCATTGATATTTGTTCATAGAGTTAACAATCTCCTTGATCCTATTTGTATTGCTGTCTATCATTTCTCTCACTGACGTTGGTTTGTTAAATTTTACATAAACCCTGAACTGAATTTATCAAAAGCTTTTAGTGTGATGCCTCTGTCAATTATTATCCTCTACCTCAGTTTTTACGGATAGCGTTATATTCCGTTTTAAATTTATCTTAATACTCGCTTATAAATTCTTGGTCCTTCACAAACCAAGCACTGAGGTTTTTTCCATTTCTATCTGACCTTCGTGACTTATTTTCTCAGGCGAACAACTTTACACATACGGAGCTCTGAAAGATAAAACTAAGGCTATCACTTTTAAGAACAAGAGTCTACGGTGTCAAGATTGCCATATAAACTTTTCAACGATTATACTTCAGATGAAATTAAACTAAGTTTGAAGATTTCGTGAGTGTTAGCGTCTTAGATTTTGCTGATGATACTGTTTTGATTACCAAAGATGACATGACTGCATTGATTCTGCTCTCTTCACTGATCACCTTTTCAATGAATTGGTCAAGGTCAAATCATGATTGTTCTTGTTGCATAGGCCACTGTAGGCCTAAGCCTTTTTGGCCTAATTGAAAACTTTGTACAATATGTCGAGCCTGGTTGGTCCGAAAGGAATTGTGGCGGTTCAAAAACAAACACGTCGAGCGCACCTACTCATACTACAAGTGCACCGCAACCCTTGGCTACTTGGTTGGTGGCCTCTAAATTCTTGATGGAACCTAAAACACAAAACAGAATTGCGACAAGCAAGGGGAGGTTATGGAGATAGCTTTGTTGGAGGGTTAGAAAATTAAGGATGTTTGATGATTGGCTGTTGTGTTTGATAGGTTGATGTTATAGAAGTGTTGCTGGTTGAGCTATCTAGTGACCAGAAGTGTGTTCTCTAGGATAGAGGTAGGTTCAAGACTTGAGCAAGGATGATCGCAAGGTGTTTAAACTTCTTCTTGGGTTTGCTTGGAAGGGGGAGTGGGAGTTCTCAGGACGTTGCGAGCGGTGGTTTGGTTCTGTTCGACAGTCCTCTTCACGAAGCCGACATGCAGGGAGTTGAGCCTGTTATCTATCGACTAGCTCACAAACCTTCCCGGAGGGGTGGAAGCAATCTAGTCAAAGTCGTTTCTGCGTGACGATTCCACATGTCTGGGTGCTGCAGCCGCGAGGCAGATGAAACGATAATCCAAAATGGGACAGCCAAAGGTTTTCTAGGTGTCAATGAGGATGTTTTTGTGACATCTGCGATTGGCGCCGCCTAAAACCAATAAAAGAGAGCTACGCTGCTAGACGGTTTAGAAGTATCGCTTGACTTCTTGAGCTCAAGCAAGGGTTTTCAAGAACGTACTTCCAGATACACTACAATGAGAGACAGACGAAAACAGCTGCCCCACAATTCAAAATGAACGCTTGATCTTACCCTTCATTCTGATAAAGCACACAGTGAAAGAAATTTCGAAAACATGTTTGCAGACAAAAGTTAGTCAATGGTGTTTGATTCTTGGAATCAAACAATGACAAACTGTTAATGGATTTGTTAGTACTAGGGCAAAGTTGTGTTTGATATCGATGTGAAGCCAATACATATATTCAATAATATGAAATGACTGTGACTTGTTATATTTATTTTTTGGTCAGCTTTGTTATTAAGTTCGATTGTGAACTATCAACTACAGTTATGTAGTTTACATTCTCTTTAAAAAAACATTTTACAGCAAGCTTTTAATGCAATTTCCAATCAGTTTCTCCAAAAAAAGATCAAAGTCGTGTATTTTCTTGTTTTCAATGAATTTAATGTAAAAACTTAGCTACAAAGTAGATTTTAGATCCTACATGTCAAGGCGAACCACTCAATATGTGACTCGCCATTAATGGTCAATAAGAAAGCAAACAGCAGGCCATTACAGTTTCAATAGCAACCGGTGGGTGTGGAACACTTCTCGCCGATCGATTTTGGCAATTCCTTTTGAATGCTTGTTTAGTGTGTCAAGATTTAACAATCGGTTTGGCTCTTTTTATAGCTAATACTTTAAGGTACTCGAACAAGCGAGCGCCATTACGGTCAACTACAATAACTCAAAGGTGGTGACGATTGAATTTTCTAAAATATACAAAGGAAAAACAATCGAAAATCGTACGGTTCGGACGTTTCTCTTCGGAGATACCCTGAAAAACACATTTACTTAGATGCAAGGATGGGAATAAAAATCAAGGAAGATAAACTGCACTGGCACCAATTTTGTTTACAGACTTCTTTGTGTTTGGTATTTTTCATCAATTTTTCAAAAATGTACAAAATCTGCGGTAGTCGTTTGTCATTGCAAAAGTTGCATAGGAAAAACGTATGACGGTCTCCTGTCTGCACAAGTCCAAAAATACTACACGCTTACCTTTTAAAGTTATTGAGAGAAAAAATCTTTAATTTGAATTTTGCCCACTTTGCGGTGATCTCCAGTGAGAAAATCTTGAAAGGTAAAACACTAGTTTTACTGAGTTCATAGATCTGTTTCTAAGAAAATCTCTGTGTTATTTGGACATCTTTTTAATATTCAATCGTGCTTCCTGCCGATGAAACCAAGATTTCATCAAGTGGAGATGGGTCGAGAGACTGATGGTGTTTAAATACAGCGTCCCTGCTCTCAGTCTCTCAATGTTGCGCACATAGCCAAAAAAAAACTTTTCTACCTGATTTTGATAAGAAAAAAGTTCATTTTGCATGACAATCATTATAAAATGTTTTAAGGTTAATGTGAACTGGGTAAGTGTATTTAATAATTTACAACAGAACCTAATCAAAAAACAACAAAAAGTATGGAAAATCACAGATAGGCCATATCACTGAATATATTGACTTTAAATAGAAATCGAATGCCATTGACTAACCAACTAATTTTTCTGTTCACTGTTATTAACGCAACAGTGGCAAAATCTGCCAGAAATAATTTACATTGTAGGAATCTGCAATACAATCTACCTTCTATACTCATTAGGAAAAAATAGAATATCTTGGAGTTAACTAACATACAAAAATCGAAAATCTGAGCAATAAAATATACTAGTAACTTCTCAAATCTTGCAGGATCATATAGACATGACAATATCGAACTTGTTTGTGTTACTATCTTTAATATGGTCCCTTCAGACTAAGAAATTTTACATCTTACTTTTGACAATCCAAATTACATGATTTAGTCTTCGAAAAGATATCATGATTTGCCTATTACAATGCAAAGACTAAGTATCAATCAGTCGTGATAGTGA
>VTPC01002546.1:0-10308 GCA_011009095.1 Ignelater luminosus | reverse complement strand
TTTGGTAAGGTACATCTGACAGCTATTTTTACTTGGGATTGTCTCTTGTTCTTGTCACTCAAATCTGAATTTTTATTTGAGTGACAAGAACAAGAGACGATTTCGAGCAAAAACAGCTGTCAGAGGTCCTTACCGAACGCAGGGATAATTTCGATGTTACCAACAGTAATGAAAAAAATTTAAAAAACGCCTTATTTCAGTATAAAACATCTCGGAATGCAAAGCATAACCACAATGAACTCCGTTTTGTTACTTTTTTTCAGACTTCGGCAGCCATTTTGACCATGTGCCCGAGGTGATATCAAAAAACTAAAAGTACACGTCTGTCTTATTTTTTGATGTAGAATACGATTTTAAAGTAAAAAAAAAAAAAATTGAAAATTTTCCAATTTTCGGCCGCCATTTTGACCATGTTCCCGGAGAGTTATCAAAAAACGAAAATACCATGTGGTCTTTAGTTTTTGATGTAGAATCCAAATCTGAAGTCAAAGTTTCAGAATTTGGCAAAAAATGCGGACATACACAGACAGACAGACAGACTTCGCAAATTCAGTAACGACTCTTTCGGAGTTCGTTGAAAACGACAAAGTTCCAAATTTACTCGAAAATCAGATTACCATGTTTCAACTGCACCTGCAAAAAAGCTAACACGCTTTCTTAATTAAATGCATTGTTTTTCAGTAACAAAGCAATTGAGTTTCTTTGTTAAAAAATCGTGTTTGCTTTTTTTGTGGGTGCAGTTCAAACATGGCAATCTGATTTCCGAGTAAATTTGGAACTTTGTCGTTTTTTATTCTAAAATAATGTTTTTTAAATTTTTTTCATTATTGTTGGTAACAACGAAATTATACTACCATTATTGGAGGTTTTGAAACAAGCAGAAAATTTTATCAAGAGTGACATTTTGTCCCAAGACTAATAATAAAAAAGTCTTTCCTCTTGTAAACTTAATCCGGGAACATACTGTATATGTGTCTTTACAGAAAAAAAAAATTAGTAACTTGGAATTTGTCAAGCTAATGTCAAATTGTCAAATATATACAACAAGCTTAAATAGAAATACTACTAGACAGTTGTCAATAAATTGTTTTTATTTTTTAAGGATTAATACATTTAAGAGCCAATGAGAGAGTTTAAAATTATAGCACTTTACCAATAAGGTTTGTATAATGTTTGAATAAAATCGACTTAAGTGTTTATTTGCAAATAAATGTCACATTAGCTAATCTTAACTGAGATTTGATGGAATTTTGTATTTTATGTGTTAATCATTCAAATATAAGTCAAGCAATGTGTTTGATCGAATTTTGCAGTTTCCACTCAAACTGAGCTGCTTGTCATATGTAAAACCAGACACTAATTCAAAGTCCTAAAACTTTACTTCAGACTTTAGGTCAAGTTAGTATCTGTGTTTATGTTTTTAATTTATTCGATCAAATATTACTTAAGAGAAAATTTTTATTTTTCTTGTATACTATTATTTAAATGTAAATCATGGTACTCTGTTTTCTATAATAATTTAAAACTGAAATAATATTATTGTCTATTTAAATTTAACCTTAAATTTATACTTCAATTTGTTCATTTGTTTCCCAATACAATTACTTTAAAATGTCAGCATATATACTAACTGATAAAGAAATAAAAACACAATTTGCTTGATAACGATGTTAAATGACATAAACATATTTATTTAGATCTGCAAAAATTTTTACAAATAGAAAAGTTCACTTTGTATCTACCCAGTCAATTTTTTCCTGCTGAATCATGTTGGAACATCAAAATTTGTTAAAAATTTTTTTCAACATCTTTAAAATAGAATTACTTGTTTATTTTCATGTACAATAACAAAATAGCATTGTATACTTACTTAATAGCTCTGCAAGTAAAGAATACAATCCTCTTGAGTTTTTTATTGTAAAGAAAATAGTTGAAACTCCATAGGCAACCATCTTCACCAAAAGGATCGGAAGCCAAATCAGGATTGTATGAATATATATCACACTCTTTCATATCAATTTCATCTTCCACAGCTGCCCAAAGCTGCTGACGTAAAGAACGGTAATATTCCCCAGCAGTGGCACTCAGATTTGTGTCTATGGCATTCATTACCCATTGTAATGAAGGTTCTTTGCTGAATTCATGACTCTGAAAACATAAAAAACATCTATGTGGATTTACTAAAAAATTCTATTAAATAGCAAAATAAAATTTGAGTATAAATTAGAAAGATTACATATTATGGCTAAATGTCGTAGATATTATAATTTCTATTTGTTTTCTTCCTAAAAACAGACGTTTGTATAATTTTAAAACAGCCTGTCTAGTTCCTAATTATGATTATAATAGGTGATTGTACTCAATATCTAATTACACAACATAAAACGGATATCCCATTAATGATTAGATAAGATAGCAACATCAATATAGTCAAACTAATTATAAATGAAATGCTTACCTTTGCATCCATAAAGTCATAATCAGGAAAAGCAGAATTAAGAGTAGCAATAAGATAGAAAAGTGTCTTGCGACTAATAGTATCACATAATGGCCCATCTTCATCTCCTGAAATGCTACGACTATAGCCTTGCGGCGGTGATAAAGCTTGTAAATCATTAGGATGGATGCCATCAGAATTAAAACGTTTATACAAAGCTTTTTCACCACCTGCCATTTTACAGGAGTAACTTTCGATACGACCAATTATTTTACTATCGCCCGTTTTAATACTCAAGGCGTTGTTTATCGCTTCAAAACGGCTGCTTTCTAATAGCTTCATGATTATCGTGATACACGACAAGTTATTAGATACAATCTTACTTATAAGGATTGAGTACGAATGCAATAATTTGAACAAAAATTTGTACTTTTGATTTAAACAATTTTTGAGCTTATATTGTAAAACTATTTAAAACACATCTGCTCGAAAAGTTCTTGAACATTGCTGTGGGGTGTATGAATATTCCTTTTCTCTTTGAATGAACGAGTTTAACTGACGGAAGTAAAGTGCGCTTAACCGATTTCTTGTTTAATAAATGATTTGGGCACATTACAAATGCGATGGTCGTTATTTTAAAAGTCTTTATTCTGAACCGTTGATAGTCTGATAGGGGGTTGTCTACTTGTTTACCAACAAACTAACGCACACAAAGAACTATCTGGACGAGTCCACTATCGAGTTAGAAGGACAAACAAGAAACACTACACACTGCTTTTATTAGTGTTCAGAATATGCCGAGTCATTCATCATTTTCACACTATGCCACAATAAACACAATTAAATAAAAATATTCAAAATTAACGCGTTTTTCTAGTAGATTTTCTGCAATAATTACGACTGAATTTACACTGTCTGACTTTGACAATTAGGTGTACACAAATACTGTTACCAACCTGATATGCTAAAAATAGATTAAATCAATATTATTTATGATATTCACCTCATTAATTACTAATTCCGTTTTATTATGCTATTTACAACTTAAACGAGTAGATTCTACAAACTCAAACATTTTAGTAGATTTTTATGTGACATATTAAACGAAATATTAAATAAATTTACTAAAGTAATGGCGCGAAAGAAACACGTTGGTAACAGATACAAATTAGATAGTTGGCGCTAGAAACGAAAGTTCTCCAAGTTCTCAACTTCTGCTGCAGTGATGTTTTTCTTTTTTAGCTCGATGACCTCGACTCCCAGATTAACGTTAGGTTCACCTTGATGCAACTAATATGTTTTAAATAAATTGGATAAGCTGACACTCTTAATAGTTTTTTTATTACTGAAAAACAAATTCGAGATAACGCAGTTTGCGTCACAAAAGAAGTTTCAATTTCGATGATTTCGACACAATATTCGAAAATAAAAGGAATATAATTCACTTTTCTATTGCAAGCGAAAGCTTCATTCTTAACTTAAAAACATAACTATTGCGTAAACATAATTCGTAACATTCATGCATGTATAGAAAGTCAGACAAAATTAATTTTATAACGAAAGTTTTTATTATTAGATAACAAAACGATAAAAACACTCAAATCGGATAGGTACTGTTAAATGTTTAGTAAACAGATTTTGAGGGAACAATTTGACAACCGGACGAAAGCTGAACTAATGCTAAAATTAAACAAGCATCGCGGCGCAAACCTTCGTCGTCGGCTTAGCGTCGTGGACGTTATTTTCAACGTCTTTCCCCTCGATCTTTACAATCTCCGTTTAGCGTAAAACTTTATTGTTTAAAATCGCTTTTTCACCTAAATGTTCACCGCTGGTAAGTGGTGCGTGCGAAAAAATAGTATTAACATTATTTATTTTATTTTATTTAAATATTAATTAACCCCGTTTTTACCAATACTCCTAAAAATAACCCATGAGTAACAAATCATAAACACGTGCTGTATCTAACAAACTAAATTACATTGCATTAATAGCTGCATCGTTTTAATGTAATAATTATTACGTTTAGTAAGAAGAGGTTTTCCCCATTATTCAAAAGACATGCTCATAATAATATGAGTATCAAGCAACAAGAACCATCAATTGCTGGCATTGGACAAAGTCCTGGCTGTGATCCAAAAACGTCCAAACGAAGCAGCGGTCTCTTTTCCTTCTTCAAATGGTTTAAACCTTCGACGTCCCGTGAGTCCGTGACTCAAGAAGCAAGTCCTTCAAGCAGCTGTGATAGTTTAAATTCCATTAACAGTACCGGAACAATAGCTTCATTCTCATTTATTCCTCCGGGGGATTATAAAATCGAAGTTACAGAGAAAAATATTGTTCCTGGTCCCGAAACGGATACCTACAAAGCAAGACTGAAACAGCGGGATAAACGAAGAGAACATGACAAAGATTTGACGTTAAGAAAGAAATATAATTTATTTTTTAACCGCGAGACTATAGTTCGACCATCGACAAGTTTATTAGAAGAAACGGATAATAGTAAAAGTTTGCCTCTAATGACGCGTAAAACTATGGAAGCTGAAGAGGAAAAATCGCATCGTAGAACAAATAGTGAATCTTCAAAGTTGAAAAGAGCTGGCGCTTATTGTCACGTGAAAGGAAAAAGAAAAGCACCTCAACCTCCTGTAACCAAAAGTATTCAAGATGGTAATTCAACTATGAGTCTTCGAAGAAAGAAGCGTTTAGCACCTCAACCTCCGACGGTTGTAACTCCAGAAAAAGTGATTAATTCTCTGGAAAATGCTGATAAATACGGTACTATTGAGTATGCTGATGCCGATGTTATCTTTAATGACTGTTTAAAATTGGATCACGGAATCCTACGGCCTACGAAAGAACAGGAGAGTACAACGAATTTAAGTAAATCCCCAAGATCAAGTTACATGGAAGCTCCAGTCTCACCGAGACCGTGGTATAAACGAAATTTGAGTCGCGATAGTGGAATAATCGCAAAGAAAGAGAAGGACGCTTCGAAAACTGAAGATAAGTATGAACCTATTGAACGCTTTCCGGATGTTCAATTCTCTAGAAACTCTAACATTACCGACTTTACTATCGAAGAACCTGTTAAACAAGTTAAAGGTAAAAAAGATGATAAACGCAAATCCGGAATATCTTTTCTCACTAATATTAGCGAATTAGATCGTGAAGCTTCAGAGATCATTAAAAAAGAACATCAAAATGAAATAAAAGAACTTGAACCTCCGCTATTTATGCGTCCAAAACAAGAACAAACAAAAACTAATAATTCTGATAGTTGGGTTTCTCCAAAACGGAAATCTGCAAGAGATTTAATTGCGAGATTTAATGCGATTACAAATGTAACAAAAGTTACAGTAAATTCAGCGTTCTTCGGTACTAAAGAATCTGGCGCATTCCAAAAAGAAAATTTTAAACGGGATTATTTTGGGAAACCGGCTAGTATAAGCGAGGAGGAGACGTCGAAACAAACCAAAACGGAAGTCTCTGAAAGACAGTTGCATGTTAAGGACGTGGAGGAAACAGGAAAACGGTTAATAGATGATAATAAAAATAAAATTCCGTTGATGAAATCGGAAAGCGCTGTTGTTATAAAAAATAATAAAAGTGAGACTAAAGAAACGCCGAAGTTTGATAGGAAAAGCTGGTTTTGTCCAAAGTGTTCTTTAGAAAACGATTACTGGAGAATTATATGTTATGTGTGCTCCACAATAAAACCGTACTTTGATGATTTAACAACGCCTCCCGCTAAAAATAACACACTTGAAAAGAATAAAACACAAATTTCAGAAATAAAACATTTTCCGCCCAGTACAAGTTCAGATACTACTAAAAATACAACGCAAGTTAAACCTGCAAGTGATGTGCACTTATTTGATAGACATTTAGAAAGATCTAAAACACAAATAGGTTTTTCTGCTTTAGCAAAGTATAATGAAACTCAAGAAAAACATAAATTTGTTAAATCTGCCTCAGTGGATGAGAAACCGAAATTGCAAACACCTGCCGATAAACAAGAGGAACGAGAACGGTTGAAGAAGATGTTAATTGAAATGAAAAATTCTTTACCCAAAAGGCGATTTAGTCAACCGGAAAAGCAAAATAACAGAACAAGTATTATTCAGGAGAAACCTGAAAACGCGGACCCTGAAACAGCAGATTCCGCTATTAAACAACCGGAATTAGAAAATAAACCCGCTAGTGAAGTGAAAGAGAGTGATGAGCTTTTAAATGATGAAGAGGAACCTTTTCCTGAAAAGAATGAAGAGAAAAAGGCTGAAATTGTAGTGGCAACTCAAGAAACGATTTATGAAAACATAAAAGTAAAAAAATCAGAAATACCTAAACCGATTAAAGTCTCGTCGTCCGCCCAAACAAACGCGCTTGTTCGGAAGTCTGTTTTTATTCCTGGAACCTCGGGGGCGGTTCAAAAACAGGAAGTAAAAAGCAACTTTGAATTAATGCGACCTAAGGATTTTGCAAATATTTATAATGTTAAGACCGAAAAACCTGACCAGCATATTTATGCTAACTTGATGGAAAGTAGCGATCTCTTTTTGAATATGCCAGCTAAATTTACCGAAATTAAAAATAATTTGGCTAATAATACTGACACATTAGAAATAAATAGGCTACTTAAGCGATTAGAAACAGCTATTGCTAAGGGAGAATTAAGTGAAGCTTCTAATCTAGCTCGAGAACTGGCACAATTAAAAGTTAGTTGTTCTGTAGTTCGACAAAAATCTGTTGATGGTCAAGAAAATTCAAAAACTAAGCCGGGTTTCATGTATGTTGCTTATTTTTGTTAATGTTTTTTCACTTTTGTTTTTATAAAATAAACTTTCTAGGGTTAATATGTATGTTGAAGATAAAGTTTCTCATAGAGGTCCATTTCCAATTAATGTAGCAGAAGAACAAACAGTAGTGCAATTAAAAATGCAAGTACAAAATGAATTTCAAATACCAGTGCAGGTTCAAAGATGGATTCTAGGTAAAGAACTTGCTTCGGATGACAATGCAACACTAAAAGATTTGCATGTGACCACTGATGGATGTCCTATATTTTTATATTTAGTTGCTCCAGCAAATGGTATGTGTTGTTTTAATTTATTACTTTATTTTATTTTGAAGTTTATTACTTTTTGTAGATCTCAAATTAGAAAAAGATGTTAAAATTGATGAAGTTAAATTAACTGTAACAGCCATTCCATCTAACAGCAAAAATAGTAGCATAATCGATACAAGTGCATCAGATCAACAAAAACCATCCACTTCAGCTAAAACAACTCTTCAAGAATTAAAAATTGAAATTTCTAGTAATAATAATCAAACAAAAACTTGTCCTACAGAACAAATTGCACCTATTAAAATTCTACCTAACACAAGTAAAAGTGAAACTAATCAACTGCAATTTGATTTAACATCACACACAGAGGTAAAGCTTGCTACTGATGATGAAATTGAAGATTACGATTCAAAAACATTAAAACCTCCAGATAAAAACTGGGAATGCGTTATGTGCACATTTTTAAATCCTCAAAGCAGCAATGTATGTGCAATATGTGCTACTGTAAGAAGAATCACTGTATCACCTTCAAAGATAACAACACATAAAAAGAAGAAAGCTCCACAACCAACTAATCAGCAAAAAAAGGAACAACATTACTTGCAACTTTTAAATTTAGACAATGCTGATTTAGTTGAAAATATGGAGCCTTTTGAGTGCTTAGTTTGCTTAACAGAAATTGCTCCGCATGAAGGTGTAACGTTAAGGGAGTGTCTGCATCAGTTTTGTAGACCTTGCTTAGCTCATACCGTAGAATTTACAGAAGAAGCAGAAGTTAAGTGTCCTTATAGAGATAATCAATACAGTTGTGATATTTCACTTCAAGATCGAGAAATTAAGGCTTTAGTAACACCAACTGTATATGATCTATTTTTAACCAAATCTATCACTCAAGCTGAGAACAAAATTGACAAATCTTTTCACTGTAAGACACCAGATTGTAAAGGATGGTGTATTTTTGAAGACAATGTTAATGAATTTCATTGTCCTGTTTGTAGGAAAACCAACTGCTTAACATGTCAAGTAAATCATTTCTAATAATATCAGTTCTAAGTTTTTTAATAAAAATTATAATTGTAGGCTATACATATGGGAGTTAACTGTAAACAATATCAAGAGAGTATAAATGAATCTGCTACTGATGAAGATGCTAAACGAACAAAAGAAATGTTAGAAGAAATGGTTAATAAAGGTGAAGCTATAAAATGCCCTACATGTCAAGTTATTTTAATGAAAAAATGGGGCTGTGACTGGCTGAGATGTTCAATGTGTAAAACTGAAATTTGTTGGGTTACAAGAGGACCACGATGGGGGCCAGCTGGAAAAGGCGATACCTCCGGAGGGTGTCAGTGTGGTGTTAATGGAGTTAAATGCCATCCACAGTGTAATTACTGCCATTAGTTTACTTTAAGCTTTAAAAAGCTTATTTATATTTAAAGATCAAAGCATGAATAATCATTAACCTTTGAACAATATAGCATAATATACAGAAAAATATTAAATTATAGTACTAGGAACTTCTTATTTCACCTAACAGCTTTTGCCTTATATAACGATCTTATGATATTGGAAAGATGTACTACATTTATGTCCAAAATATCAAACTTAATTAAAATCATGTTTTTTATTTTTGGTTTAATTGCACCAGAATAGCTTTAGTATTCAAGTCGCTACTTATTCTCCCCTGTAAAATACTGAAATTTTAAATACTTGATCAAGACTGACTTGAAGACTGAAGCAACAAAATAAATAATTTTCTATAGAGATATTTGTTCAAAAGTTAATCTAGTCTTTTCTTTTTTGTTTTTTTTGTGTATTGTTGATATAAGGTCTAGTCGCCAGTCTAGTCCATATACTCTTAGTTTATACAAATGCATCTTATAAGGTCTTATGATGATTTTACATGACAAAGTAGTGTAAGTGTGAAAGTGTGATATGTAAAAACATATTTAGTAGTTATATAAGAATCTAATTATTGTTATCCATAATCATCTTGCATTTTATTTTTATGAATCACTGTTCTATAATTATTTACAGTAAAGAAGTGCTTCTTATTCTTGTAAATGATGCTATAGTTAAGTGTAACTATTGTAATTTTTCTAATTTAGAATAAACCCTATCGAACAGATTTTGATTAAGATTAATTTACAACGAAGAAATCTCGGACTTTGTTAGATATTATATTTTATAATTTTGTACCATCCTGTTCTGTGTAGTGCACAAATAGGTGGCGCTGAAGTTCTTCGAGTTTCCTGTATTTCTAGGATCGATTGCTTGATAGATACGAGCAGTATTGTCGATTCAAAAAGAAATAAAAGCATAACTGGAAAAACTTTTTAAAATTTTATTTGCAAAAAAGCGATTCAAACCGTTTTTACATAAAAATTTATTATTGTCGCTTTTGTTACTGTTATGCCAGAATTACACATTAATAGCAAACGAAATTGAAAGATTCTGCTTTTTTTTATTACTTGTTTTTACAAACAATCTGGCAACGTTGTACTGATTAACCTTGCCGGCATAAACGCTGCGAAACGTTTTATACACATTTTAATAAACTTTTAACACAACATTTTTCAAAATGGTAAGATATTGGTAAGCAAACTTAATGTAATCGATAAGATATATTTTCTATTTTACAGACTATCGGGAAAAATAATAAAATGGTGCAGCACATCAATTTTCGTGTGCGTATAACCTTACAAGATTCCCGGATTTTCATTGGAACTTTTAAAGCCTTTGATAAGCATATGAATATGATATTAGGCGATTGCGAGGAATTTAGAAAAACCAAACCAAAAAA
>VTPC01002543.1:0-20214 GCA_011009095.1 Ignelater luminosus | reverse complement strand
ACAAAAAAACTCACATCAACTCACTCAAACGACTGTTACATAAAAACTGCGGGTCCAAAATGGCTGAAACTTTGGTGAGTAACTGTCAACAGATGAACAACGAAATTCAGTAGCTTTTATTTACGAGTGCTGCCATCTTCATGTTGAGGTCGGAAACTTTTCAGACCACCCTTGTACGTATAAGGAGTGCGCCAACGTAGTGCCTTGAGAGGACTACCGATGCTTCTTACTGAAGCCGCAACCACTTGGTGGATGAGGATAAAAGACACAGTTACAAGTTAGGAAAAATCTTTACGAGCTCTACAAATATCTTATGGTCTGCCCTTAAAATTTTTCAAGAATTGCTTGCAATAAGCAATGTATTCAGTGTTGTGTTTGTAAGTAATGCTCTAGCGCTTTTCGCACGTCTGAAAGAGAAACTTATAAAAACAATGCCGTTAGACTTCTAAACCACTGTATACGGACAAAGAAATGCTTATGAAGGCGTGAGAATGGACTGTTTATACAAGAGGTAAACGTGATCAAACACAGTTGAAAAATGGAAGTGCAAAAACGCTGTGATCTCAAAATGGATAGAATTCTTCCCTTTGAAATCAGCAACTATTATAGTCTGTGCTAAAGTGTTACTTGAGGAAGTGTGCATGCGGTTTAGAGTGCCCCGCAAGATAATAAGTGATATAGCATGCAATTGGTAAAGAAAGTGATGCAAAGGGTAACACTGTTTGGGAATTAATCGATCCCTTATTGCAGAGTCCGGGAATCGCGGTCCACGAGCCGCATGCGGCTCTTTGACCACGGGGCTACGGCTCTTCTCGGAGTAATAAATGCACTCACGTTTTCATTTCTTAATATTTATACCTACCATTTGATAATACATTCGTAAATACTATTCTAATTTCCCCTCATTTATTTACTTATTAAAATATTTTTTCTATTTTATTATTTCCAGCCGAATTCGGTGCGGTAAATGCAGTTTGAGCTGTCCGATCAGCATCAGCATCAGCACAATTACAGTAGCAAAAAAGCCAAGATTACCGATCGTAGCCGACTGCCGACCAACAAATTCTTATTACAAAACTAAACAATATTATATTTATTAATTAGTTATTATACTTGTGTTATTAACGCGTCCGAGTGATTTAAAATTGAAGTGTGATGTCGCTGTCGAACTGCAAGATGGCAACTAAGAAAAAACAACTAAAAATACAAGATGAACACCGCGAATTTTAAGCTGAATGGGAAGAAAACTTTGCTTTTATGTAAAACTCTATGGGTCTTCCAACCTGTCTTATTTGTAATGAAAAGTTATCTAACAACAAAAAATCTAACTCGAACGTCACTTTTTAACAAAACACGACTTACTTGCAGAGAAATATTCGTTTGGAAATGAAAAAAAAAAGCGGTGACGGAAGCAAAACAAAAAATGCTACAATCAAGTCAATATTCAGCAGCTGGATGCAATCTTCAGATAATGTGATCGCATTAAGTTTTGCTGAGCAATGGTGTGGAATGCGGGTCCGACACTTAGACACTTATAACTCCTGTTATATACAGTTTCTGTCGAAAATAAGGACACCTTTACAATCTTGAGGCTTTAATAAATACAAATCAACAGTTTGATTTCTTTTTAATTGCATGTAAAAGCGAAGATTTTGATGGTAAAAGTGCACTTTTTTCGTTGTTGACACGTCCATCCAGCATGCGCGGTGTTTTCGACCTACCGAAGCTTTCGATCTGCACTCCTATATCCGCAAAAACTGTTCAAGACGGAACAATTAAGATGGGCAAGAATGTGTTAGATCAATAGATGAATGATATAAAATCGACATCTGTATTTTCTTTGGCATGTGACGAGTCGTGTCGATGAAGAATTACTAGCTATGCTACCACTTAAAGGGTAGACTCAAAGTGAAGATATCTCTGCAGCTTTGCTACTTTCTTCAAACAAAATGTGGAGCACGATGTTTTTACGTTTCATTGTATTATTCATCAAGAAACGCTATGCGCCCAGACATTTCCCATAGAAGTTGTAAAGATGATCGATTTGGTAGTAAAAATAGCCAACCTAATAATGACAAAAGGACTTAATCATCGACAGTTTTGTTCTCTTCTTAAAAAAATGAACAGTCAACATTTCGACCTTCTTTTGCACAATAAAGTTTGTTGGTTATCTAGACGAGCACTTTTGAAACGTTTTGTTTCATGCTTTAAACATATTAAGATTTTCTAAGTCAAAAGGAACACGAATATTTAGAGTTAAGTGATGAAGAATGGTTACAGAAACTTTATTTTGCCGTTGATATGATATCAAATTTAAACTACCTCAATCAGAAGTTACAAGGTAAAGGTAACACTGCAAATGTGCTTCTAAAAACCGTTCTTTCTTCGAACAACTACTATTGTTTGCGAAAGATTTCAAGAGTGGAAATCAGTTTAATTTCAAAACCTTAAAAAACATCTGAAAACTACTGGAAATGTCATTGATAGTAAGTTCTTTCTGGCATTTACTGATCGTTTCAAAGATTTCAGAAATGAAAAGTACTCTCTTTCGTTTTTATCAAAACAATTTGCGGCGGACGTCAATCGAATAAATTTTTCGCTATTTCCAACAGTTTGAACTACAATTAATAGACTTAAAAAGCAAATATTTGGGGTCTTAAGAATTTACGCTTTTACAAGTGGAACTACAAAATCTGAAAAGAGAAAAAACGACTTTAATCGCGAATCATAAATGGACGGAATTTTTCAACTGCCAAAAGGAGGATTAAATAATTTTCAAACCATAGAACAGCCTTCCGAATTATTATCATCAACTCAATTTGAAATTTTGACAATTTTTGAGTCTACTTAACCTCCAATATGAATGCTATCAAAAGCAAGCTAAGAAGTTAGCGTTAAAATATTGTATCTCAAATTCCCTTTTGTACTCACTGCGGCTCTTTGTAAATCTTAGGTTAAACATTGGGGATAAAATGACTCTTTGCTCCAAAAAGGTTGCCGATCCCTGTCTTATTGTTCTGTATCATCGAACAAATAACCCAGTAGAAGGAAAACCAGAGGCCTAAGACTACAACTTTCTATATTAGTAGGAAACGACCAAGAATGTCGCTCTGAGAAATTCGCTGACATCAGATTCGCCATTCAAACAATCTCATACAGTTTCACTGGACAAACACCGGCCTCTCTCACATTTACAAGAAAATTACGGCAATCACATTAAGTAGCACACGAGCTGAGAGCAGTGATTGATGTAGAATGTGACAGAAATCACTTAGTGCCTCTTACGATTTGTTACAGTACTCAAGGAAAGCCAAGAGCAACTGGAAAATCAGCAGGACCGTCGAGAGGAACAAACTGATCAACACTACCGAAATGCTTTGCCATTTGAGCTAGGTGACTAGATTTTACGATGCACTCATGTGTTGAGTAGTGGACAGAAAAAGTTTACGGCGACGTTTTCTCTAAAACGTGATGGACTCTATCAAATGGTAAGGAAAGTAAGTTCAAAAACTTAAGAACTTCAAGATCATAATGGAAATCTGATAGAAAAGTATCATCAGAATGATCTATGGCACTTCCACTTTCCTGAAGGAGCACTAAGTCCAACCACAGTTATTTCAAAAAGCAACAGAGGACAATCCAGGAAAAATAATCCCAAAAAGCTACTCTTGCCAGTTCATGGGGGGATTGTAGCATCGCTACGCAATTAGTGCGTGTGTGTGTAGTGAAAGAAAAAGTTATTGTCTGTGGTGCTTAGAATTTAAGATTTTGTATTCAGTCAAACTGTTTTATAGTTTTAGAATAAATAAATAATTAATACGGAACCTAAAAACTCTTTTGATTTTCCTTAAAATAACAATTAGCCGCTATAAGACCTTTTATTTTGTTATCTTCTACAGAGGATTCAAATTGTTCTGTTTGTATGTGCTGTTAGACATAGCTTACAATCTTTATTTCATTTACTTGACTGATTCCCTGTATTTAATAAGAAAAGACAAAAGCAGACAAAATTGTATGCGTGCACGGAAACATAAAACAGAAAAGAATCATGCAAAATATATCATTAGTTAAAATAAAATTGAAAACTCGTCCACGGAATATTACTTGCAGAACTACATTTCCATCCCAACGTTCTCATGAACGGCGCTTCGTTTCTCAATTCTATATTTATGTTTATGCGTGCATAAATTTTATTTAGTCCTGTACCTCACAGCCCTATTTTCATTGCCATATTTTAAATAACTGCCTTATCAAAATAGCTTTTGCGGAAAGATTAAATGCTTCGCAACACCATTAAATCCTATATTATGTGGTTAAATTTATTTTATACTTTGGAATAAACACTCAGAATTTATTATTTTATTAGCATACGATGCAATAAACCTATATTGTTTACGTTAATTTCTATTATTAAAATATACTCTTATGACTGTCGTGTTGCTATAAATAAGAGTTCAGTACTTATGAGCAAGTACAAAAATATCTGTACCTAATAAAAAAAAACCTACTAAACCGTAAAATAATATCAGCTATCAACTAAATCCAGGCAATAAACATCAATCTACTTACCAGTGAATTTATTATTTGAAAATTGATAAATTCGATGGTGAAAAATAAAGTATCTATCATCTGCCGCATAAAAATAACCTAATCAATAACAGTCTTAAAATTCAGATAAATCGGTTTTGCTGTACAGGCTTCAAGAAAAGAGCGCTGTAATCAAAAACTGATCTTAATATCAAAATTGTGGATGTGAAAACAAGCAATTTCGCAAATACGATTTTTGATCGTATTTCCTTTTTTATAGATTCTCCCAAAGGAAATATTCAAAACACATTTTTAGAAATGGTCCATTAAGCTTTTTATCATTATCTTCCATGAAATATTACTGCAAAAAAACATAATTTAAACTCAGATGGAGTCTTTGTTATCTTTCTATTAAGCTTGATTCAATATGCAGCTAAAAGCGCATTCCAGATACGAGGAACAAGGATTTCCCCCCTGCTAATATTCTCCGGTTTCTTTACGATCTAAATTACTTTAGTAGTGAGGTTCATACTGTAATTTCTTTTTCGTCTACTTATACAAGCTGCAAAATATTGTTATGTGTTTTGCATAAATCTTCTTCTTATCTGTTTAGTTTATTACTTGGTAACACAGAAGTTCGAAAATTTCAAACACTTTACCCTTTGGTAAATAAGTCTATAGTGTACACGCAATAAAATGTTTATAAGATTAAGACACGTACGCAATTAAGCTGATCATCCTTGCTGCAAAGACACGTTACCAAGTCATTCATAAGTTGTTTAAATTTTCAATTTTAAACTGTCAACTTCACATTTCATAAGCAAAAATAATGCACTTAATCTCTCTTATCTTTCAAAAATAAGAAATATATTTTGATGTTGGGTTGCCCAAAATGGGTTAGTTAAAACAAAAAAGTACTTGAAGGGTTTTGCTTGATCAACATATAACTGAAACTAAAGATTAAAATTAAGAGTTTTTTTACAGATTCACTACCATAGATTATCTTGTAACTCTCATTAAAACAAACAAAAGCATCCACTTTATTATATCCTGGACTTCTAATTTGAGGTAAAATCCTTAAAAAATGAGTAAAAGGCAAGCGATTGATAAACACTTTTCCAATTTTAAACAAACTTTTATGATAGGGCATTAGGTCAAGATCAAAAAGTGAAGCAAAAACCAGAATCCACGCCGTTCAGAGCAGTAATAAGCACTGAAACTGCAAATGTCTTGAAAAAAGCCAACTGCTTGGGTGCATACAGATGGAAACTTATTACACTTGGTCTATCATACAGGATATTCTTCGATGATAGCAACGTAACTTATTCTTTGGAAATCAATAAAAATCAGAAATTTCAATATATTTACAACTATTTATTAGAAACTAAGTATAAGTCTCGAACTTTTATTACCTAAAGCAAAGTATTAGGTGTCCTTGTGAAAAAAACCCTAGCAATTAGACTGCTATAACAATATAAAAGGGTCTATATTGATACCAATGTTTTAGATTTTCTAAACGTAAGTTAACTTTACTTGAATACTGATGGATAAGAAGATTGTCTTTACCAAATTGTCTCTAGACTAAAATCAATGTAAGTATAAAAAGCACAGTCGAGTCAGCTCAAATATTTTATTTTTGTTTCATTTGTTCTTATATTTTTCTTATTCTTACTTGTCTGTAGCTATAGTAGCTTATTTTATTAATGAAAACTATTGACCTTATCTGAATTTTCTGCTTGTTCTCAGTTGCAATTTTTATTCTAAAATCTATTGAACTGTCTAACTATCATTTTTTAATTCTTTCTTAATACGAGGAACGTAAAATTGTTAGCTTAAATTACAAATATTTTTGGTAATGCTCCAAGAAAAATATGTTGTGACTGTTGTAAAAATTTTCATAATCGTTAAACAACTTTCTCATACCTACCGTGATATCCCAATATTTCTTTACTATTATAAGACAAGTTTTGCTGATACAAACACATAGTACGTATTAATCTGAAGCACTTGCAACGGTTAACAAGTATGACAGTAGTTATACAGTCTGTCAATAATGTGTAAAACATTTATTGATACATTAATATTTATTGGCATTTTGTTATGGTACATATTACTTAATATCACTAAGTAAACTGTTTAGTAGTGATAACAGATCAGTAATTTAATCGTAAAGATTTCCGTTTAATAACAATAAAAGCAGACTTATCTCAAGACAGTTGATTTATAAAAATATAAAATATCAAAGGTGGATCCAATATAAAAAGAATGAAGAAAAACATCAACAGTACAAAAATAAAAAAAAAACATAGCAAAGAGAATCACGCAAGAAGCACACAACGAAAGTTGGAATAAGTTTGTGAACGATCTAGAACATGATTTGTATAACCAACAAAAATCTGTATACAAAGTAATAAAACATCTAAATAGAAATGAAAAGAATATAATAAATATAAGCCACATTACTGAAACAAGAAGGTTAGAGTATTATAGAACACTACGGACAGATAATAATCAAGATAAAAGCAAGAATGAACAAACTCGGAAGAATTGCGTGAAGTATGTGTAGATCTATTAACTATGAAATAACTAAATGAAGCGATAAATAAGACCAAAAATAGGAAAGCCCCAGGAACAAATGGCTTTAGCGCAGATCTATACAAATACGGAGGCCTCCTTTTAAAATACAGACTCCTATACCTATACTATATGTGCTGGCAGCAAGTAAGAACACCAGCAAGTTGAGGGCGCAGTATCCTACAGCCTATATACAAAAATGGAGATAGAAAACAACACCAATAACTATAGAGGTATAAGATTGCTAAATGCAACATATAAAATATACTCAAAAATTATAACTAAAAGATTACAAACAATAACAGAAACAAAACTAATGGAAGAACAAAGTGGATTCAGGAAAGGACGATCTACAATTGATAATGTGTTTATCTTACAACAATTAATACAAAAACGACGAGAGTATAATCTAGAAACACATTTAGCGTTTATTGACCTCAAGAAGGCCTTTGATTATGTTAACAGCAAGAAATTATGAGATATACTCCAAAACAATGGATTTCCTAGGCATCTAATAAAAGTAATACAGAGCTGTTACTATGACACAAGCTTTAAAATAGTTAGAGGACATAAATATAAATGCAGAAACATTGGACTACGACAAGGGTGCTCACCTTTACCTATACTTTTTAATATACAGGGTTAGCCAATGGTCTGGAAACAGTATTATTGTAGCAATACCGATAAAATTAGCAGAATAATAACCCTTGCGGGGTATATTAGACTATCTTTTCGACATTCTGGCGGGAAAAAAATTAATTTAATTGTCTAGTTTTGCGTAATTGATATCAACCTTTAATTTTTAAATGGGGCCCTACTATTTTGGTGACATTTTCTAAATCTGCATAAAATTCTAGATACGACAGTGAGGAAAAAAATTAAATAAAATAATTCGCTTTGCTATAATAAATTAATAAAGTTTGCAGTTTTAGTGTATTTCGTATTGTGCTCCGCCTACATCATCTAGCTGCATTCTATAGGGGTAGAGCAATACGGGTCATTAGCAACGGCCGTCGTAATCGCTTCACCAATTAACAGGACTAAATAAACAAAATTGCAAACTTTATTAGTTTATTATAGCGAAGCGAATTATTTTATTTAATTTTTTCTCCGCTGTCGTATCTAGAACTTTATGCAGATTAAGGAAATGTCACCAAAATAGTAGGGCCCCATTTAAAAATTAAAGGTTGATATCAATTACGCAAAACTAGACAATTAAATTAATTTTTTTCCCGCCAGAATGTTGATAAGATAGTCTAATATACCCCGCAAGGGTTATTATTCCGCTAATTCTATCGGTATTGCTACAATAAGACTGTTTCTAGACTTTTGGCTAACCCCGTATATATAAATCAAATGTTAAAAGAATGGAAAGAAGTAGCTCCAAAAGGAATAAAGATTAATATAAATTACTTTTTCAATATATTACTCTTCGCTGGTGAAAAGTACTTATGGCACCAAACGAAATTGATCTGCAAAAGCAAGTATACCTATTAGATAAAATAGTAACAGACTATGATGGAAGAATATCAATTAAGAAAACAAAGACAATGGCGCACTGGGGAAAAGTAGTATAAGAACTAAAATAATACTATAAAACACACCCCTAGAACAAATATCACATTTTAACTACTTGGGATGCGGCATAATTTACGAATAAGAAAACAATTATGGAAATAAGGTCAATAAATATCAATCAGTATGTAGAGTCCTAGCAAAAACATATAAGAATAAAGCAAGATTAGACCCACAGATACGACTATACAAAGCTTTAGCAGTTCCTGTTGCATTGTGTGGTAGCGAAACATGGGTACAAACAAAAAAGGAAACCGAAGCTCTAAGAACAGCTGAAATGAAATTTCTAAGACGAATAAAAGGAATCACAAGAGAAGACAGAATAAGGAATGATACAATAAGAAACAAACTAAAAGTAGAATCATTAAAAGAGAAAGCAAGAATGCATAAACAAAAATGAGTAGAACATTTAAATAGAATGGAAGAAACAAGAATACCAAACATCATCAGAAGGTATAACCCCAGAGGCCGACAAATTATCGGCAGGCCAAAAAAGCGTTAGTGAAGCAGAACAGGTCAAGGCCTAAACCGATAAAGGATACGACGACGACGATAAAATAACAAAATAATAAAACTTGTAGTACAAAATCGTAAATGCAAAAACTAGAAATTATATCTGTAGTGCTTCTAGAGTAGTCATTTGATTCTAGTTTCATCTGATATTTTTTTGCCACTAATGAAGAATTATGGTCGAGGGTAACGATCAAAACACTAAAACACAAAAAACTCAAATACTGTTGCTTCACAGTGCAAAATAACAATCTGCAGTAATCGGGTTTCTGGAAATCCAATTATTGGTTTGCAAATCTTAATGTTCTAAATTACCAGAATTTATTAAGCTTTTGCCTTTTCTCTACAAGCAATCATTAATCAGATATAATTGAAATGTATGAGATCTAAATCTAACCTCAAAATTTAAGATACACGAGAGATGTGCAACCAGACCCTCGAGGACACCAATAACACACATTCAAGCAGGCCCGAATCGAACTCAGATTGCCTATGTCTGATATTCACTACACTCCGATATGAGTTCCAACTGAACAATTAAACAAGGCAAATGTGAAGCTCTTTAGAAATAAATTCAAATAATTATTACCACTATTGGTTTCACAAAGAAATTTTAATTTTATCGTTCAAATTCAAAAAACTAGAAAAAGCCAACAGAATACAATAAAGAAGTTCTGTCACAATCCAAAGATTGATGACTAATGCTTGTGAAAAGTGGAGAACTCACGGTTGACCGCGCGTGTTTTCGAATACGCAATTTTTTGTATTCTACTTCGATTTTTTAGATTTTTTTTAAAAAGTAAGAATTGTTAATCTGGCCAACAGGTCCATTGCACGTCCGTATTTGGACATCCACTGGACGACCGACGTCCACTTGACATTCATTTGCCATGCAAAAATCGTCCAAATTATGCCCAAAGGCGTTCAGATTATATTCAATCATCGTCCAATATATGTATGTCCAAGAATTGTTCGAATTATGTCCAAAAATTGTCCGAATTATGTCCAAATTACATACAAAGAAATGTACAAATTACGTCCAGTGACAGACGTCCGCAGGATGTCCAAAATGGTGACAAACGAACGTCAACTGGACATCCGTACGCCGATATTTGGACGTCCAATGGACATCCATAGGATGTCCGTGTGCTATATGGGATATTAAAACATAACCTACAATAAAATGAAAAATGTTTAATATTACTAAATAAATTAATTTGAATTCAATGAATTCAATTTATATAAAAAATGCAACCATCTATGCTATCTTAAAGTTTTATTAAATTAGAATAAACAAGTGCTCTTGCAAAAGATTTTTTAAATAAAACACAGTTGTTAACTGCAAATAAAAAAATTTTGACACATGCTTTGAAAGAAGCGAATGGGTTCAAGTAAATCATTTTTTTAACGATTAGATTACGTATTTTAAAGGCTACGAATCAAGACTTTTACTAAGTATATTGAAAATTTGATAAACCGTACCAAATTGATGTTAATAATACTGTTGTATAAAACTATTTTTCTCAGTGTGGTAAAAACACCTTGCTTCTCATTTTATTGATTTTGTTCTGCAATTAAGGAAAATTATTCTATTAAGCTAATTTACCTTACTGTGATTATGCCAATTCAAGTATTTTTTCTTACGCTTTCACTACAAACAGAAAATAGATTGGCACCTAATACGTGATAGCCTACATTTTATTTAGTGATTTCTATTGTTTTGGATTATTTTTAAAAGCAGTATCTATAAATCAATTTTTTTTCTCACATCTTAATACAGTACATTGATAAATTATCCAACAACAAAAAGAGTTACTAACAGTAAAACAGAAATAAAAAAGTAATAAAATAGAATCTTTTGTATCTTTAGAAGAATGAGAATTTTAGAAATGTTTTTGTTGAACTACAATAATAAAAAGTTTCTGTTCTATTGCGCGACTTCTTAACTACATTACTTGAGATTGCTCTTTACACAACTTTGGTTTCTTTATTATTACTCAATTTGTCAAATTGTTTTAAAGCCACAGATTAAATTCTTCCGTGCAATATTATCAGACGAATATTAATGAAGGAGATAAATATAAAATTCAGCGTTAAAGTGGTGCAAACAAAGGATCATATTGAATAATGGGGTTTGTGTGAGTCGTGAAGTCTAGTAACCGCAATGTGTATGTGTACCCCCATTTATAACCCTCGTGGCAAACGAAGACATTGTAGGTAGTAGGAAGCAACCGCTAAATAAAACTTAGGTATTCTCAGTAAAACTTCAACGTGTTTAGAAATGTTATTGAAGGATAGAAAAATATCAAAAGAATTTATGACTTTATATGAATAATGTAACATGTCGCCCTAACGTTCTTTATGTGTTTGTAATTTTGATTTAAGCTATGTAACTGGGTCGTTGAATTTTTTAAGCTTCAGTGTATGTTGTCAAAATGTAATAATTAATTGTTAAATTTCCCATTTATATACACAATACATCAAGCACACATGTACGCTAATTTGTTTAAATCACAAAGTAAAACACGAAACGCGCTAAAGTACAAGTTTTAATTAGTTACCTATTAACAAATCTATAACTAGAGAGCAAATAGAGTATGTATCATATCAGACGATTATTTTAATTTTGGTTATCTGAACAAATCAAATCATGGTTTAGAGAAAATACCGAAGACTAGAAGTTTCAAATTGAAATTTGATCGTATAGTTTACATAAGAACAATGGCATCATCAGTTTAGCTACGCCATACATCTATACAATGAAACTTTAGTGTTGATTCAAGAAATTTCAGGTCCATAATTTTAGTTAGGCTAATAAAGAATAAACTGTACACTATGAACTCTGTAAACAAACTAAGTAAGTATTTTCTACGTGGTATCACCACTTATAATAAGTTTAGACCTTCAGTCTGTTAAATCCATTCAAACTTCAAGTTTTCCTCTCTAACAAAAGATATGCAAAATCTATAGTATAATACTAGAAAGGACAGCAAAACTAACTAAAATGCATTCAAAGCAAAGAAGTAAAAGTAATAAATTTAATAATATAAATTTATAAAGTAATACAATAAAGATGTAAAGAGACTTATGTAAGATTCAAGTTGATATAAATGCACATACACCTACAGAGTAATTACAGCTACTGTTGGTACATAATAATTCACCTATTCAAATAGGTGCCCTAGAGGCCCATATCATTCATTAAATGTTAATTTGTGCTTGATTGCATACATTTTCAAATTACCCAATTCGTATGCAATCAGTGCATCAAAAGCATGTACTATGAAATGTATTTTCATGCTAAGGATTTAAAAGTATACAAAGTGTAATAATTTAATTGGAACTCTCTCATTTGTTTTAATCTTTAAGACACTGAGCTCATTCAGGTCTTGCCTTATGTAAAAACATACCGTGATTGTTAAGCATCCGACTTTCAATTCCAAAGTTGCCTCAGACACAAATCAAGATTAAGATTAGGTTAATGTAGTAAGTCTAAGTCATGTCCAATAGGGTGGGTCGAAAATGGCCTTTTAAAAAAAAGTAAAACTTGCAATACCTATTAAAAGTTGAATTTTACTGTGTACAGTCACTGTGATTTTTTTCAGATTTTTAAAATAGTATTTTCAGCCCTCTACCATTTCTTTAATGTCATCTTAACTAAGTCATATTTCTACTTTTGTTTCTATGCAAAACTAATCATAAAAGTTAGCGGATAAATAACGACAACTCGTGTAAAAAAAGGATTTACCTTTATATATTCACTACGAAAGAAGCGTCCACTTGGTGAATTTCAGGGGATTGCTGACGTGCATTCAAGTTTTGGAAAACCTTAAGTTAATATTTTAGTGTAAAGTCAGCTCTTGGTTTAAATGTATGTGATTTAGCTAACAGCCCATGCCGCACGTGTTCAAACAATGTAGAAACACAAGCAACCGTTTACTTTGAATCAGTTAGTGCAAGTCTTCACGTGTTCACAAGGTAGTCTGTTATATACGAGGTGTGTGAGAAAAGTAATGAGACTGGCAACACTGCGGGAGATCTGGCAACGTTGTGTCTACCGGCCGGTGCTAAACCGGTTTGTTTATCGCTTCCACTTCCTCAGTCCGAGTTATAACTCCGTACAGCTAACACATTATTTTTGACAGCGCCATCAGTGAAGTTGTGTTTTTGTTGTGTGTTACAGAAATGGAGCATCGGGATTTAGAGCAACGTTGTGCAATAAAGTTTTTTGTTAAACCTGGTGAATGCGCGAGTGTGACTTTTGAAAAGTTGAAACAGGTCTATGGGGAACAGTGCTTATCAATAGCACAAGTTTTCCGCTAGCACAAATCATTTTTGGACGGCTGAGAACACGTTGAAGATGAACCTTGCTCAGAGAGACCTTCAACTTCAAAAACTGACGAAAACGTTGAACATGTGAAGGCTCTTGTGAGATCAGACCGTCGTTCAGCAATAAGGATGATGAGTGAACAGTTAAATTTAAACACTTTCACCGTGCATCAAATTTTGACAGACATCATGACAATGCTCCGTGTCACACAGCAATTTCCATCAGTGAATTTTTGACCTCAAAACGCATTACTGTTGTTCCTCATCCCCCCTATTCATCTGATTGGAGTCCTTGTGACTTTTTCCTTTTCCCGAAATTGAAACATGTCCTAAAAGGACGTCATTTTGGAACTCTGGAGAACATTCAAAAGACTGTGACCGACCAGTTAAAAGCCATACCAGTTGAAGACTTCCAGCGCTGCAACCAAGAGTGGGAACAACGACTCCGCCGGTGTATAGCTGCCCAAGGGAACTACTTTGAAGGGGATAACATTGTTGTTTGAAAAAAATAAAAACTTTGGTTAGTATGAAATCAGTCTCATTACTTTTCTCACATACCTCGTATGCTGCGTTAAAGTTCAAATGATATTACATGCTACTCACAAGTTAATTAGGGAACATCTGAAGCTGAAGTCTAATTTGTTTTTGAAGAATAATACAGTAATTTTATTTTCTGTAGTGAATAAAATAAACTAGAAACTATCATTATGAATACACCAAAATTAAACATAACAAGAATTAAATTAGAGTGTTCTATTTTCGGTAGCCCTATAGATTTAAACAGAATTGTATTACCGACAATTGAACAACAAGTGCTTTGATGTTATTTGTTTATTCGGTATGAACTGAAATTTAATAAACAATGCGGGAAGGAACCAAGTTTTGCAGAAGTTTGCAACGAACTTGTGCCTAAAATTGAAAATATTTGGAAACCGGCATCAATACCAATGGTTTCAAGGAATCGCATTTTGCAGTTAATAGGCAAGTACCACGACACGTATGTGAGCTTTATAAAATATCTAAAAAGTAAGCGGAACAAGCAATATGAATTAAGGGTAAATACCTTTAAAAAAGAGTTCGTGGAGAAACTATTTCACATTGCTGCATGTAAATGTGAGTTTTCTGTATGCAGGCGTGAAAAGGCAAGAAAAGTACATATTGAAGAACAAAAGTTTCTTTTGGATCAAAAGTCATCTAGAAAGATGATTATAGGAAATGTTGATCGTGTAGAAACAAAAAATCTAACTGCCAGAAAAGACAGACAATCAGAAGAAACAGAAAGATTAGAAATTTTTTATGATTTGACACCCGGTTGTTTTACTCAAGTAAGCACGTTACCGTCTGAATCACACAAGTCTCCAAAGTTTTTCTTGTCATCTGATGAAGTAATAGATCCTCAGTTACCATCCACGTCAAAGTGTAATCAAATGAGATTGAAGCTTTCCACATGAAGTATTGTATGCGATAAATATGGTATTTCTGACAGATCAGCTGCTGCCATTGCTACTGCAGTACTCAAAAATGGAGGAATGCTAATGATGCCTCCAAAATAATCAACAAAAATAAAGTGAGAAGAGTGAGCCAGAAAATCAGAATTACTTTTAGTAAGGAGTTCCAGAATGCAAACAGAAGCGTAAAAGGTCTCTACTTTGATGGAAGAAAGGACAGAACTTTAATGCAAAAAAAGGAAGGTGACAGATTCTATAAAAGAACTATTGTAGAAGAACACATATCCCTTATGAAAGAACCAAATTCTGTTTATATAGGCTACGTTACTCCAACTACGGGCACGGCTAAGTCGATGGGAAAAGCAATAGGTTGTGACGATACTGTTGTAAAGACTGGCCATAAGAATGGTGTAATTAGATGATTGAAACTGAACTTAAGTGTCCCTTGCAGTGGTGTGTCTGTGCTTTACATGCCAATGAGCTACCCTTAAGACATTTACTCCAACATTTAGATGGCACTGAAACAGGACCTCTTCAATTCTCTGGAGAAATTGGAAAATCTTTAGAAAAATACAAACACCTCCCAATTGTAAACTTTATCAGAATTGAATGTAAAATGCCAGAATCGACAATAAAGTCTAGTGAACTAAGTACGGATCAATCATATCTATACGATATTTGCAAAGCCATATCAACTGGTGACGTCAATTCAAGTTTAGCAAATCGCAATCCTGGTAAATTATCTCATTTAAGGTGGCTTACGGTGGCGAATCGAGTACTTCGTTTCTACGTGGGAAGTGAAAAACCAACGTCACATCTCTTAAAGATCTTGCCGAATAAAGAATAAAAGTTTATGCACCAATGTGGTTCCAAATAAAACTTAATTCAAGTTCAACACAAGGTAGTTTGCATGTTTTTAAAACTATTGAGATGTCGCGGTACTTAAGAGAAGATCTGAGAGGTAAGTATTGTATAGATGCAGTAATTCATAGAAATGCATATTTTATTCACCCCGAGAATCTCCTTCTCTGTAAGTTAACAGATAACCGTCGATTCGTACGAGAGCTAGCTTTGAAAAGAATTATTAAAGTCAGACAAATCCATTGCCAAATGGCTGAAGTGAGACATTTTGTAATACCTAAATTAAACTACTGGAATGAATGTGATGTATCCCCACTACCAGTTTTGGCTGACTTACCACATGATGTCCTCGAGATTTTATTAAAAATACCGCAGTTTCAGAATTTGACTTTTCGAAATTTTCGTGCCATACTCAATCGGTGGAAAGATGCGTTAAATTGGTTAGGAAGTCATCTTCTTTTGTTATGAGTTCTGAATCTAGAGAGATGGATTTATTCGCTGAAGAATAAAATCGAGGAAGATTATTCCAACTTTTGACAATAAAGGACAATTTAAAGTAATTTAAATGTTTCAATTCTATAGTGTTGTTTGAGGTATTCTATATTTGTGTTGTATTTTAAGAGAAATATTTCTGTTTATTTGCTTTTCTTATTAAGTGCTTTGTTCAGTTTTAAATGTGTTATAATTACTCATGCAACCACTAACTTTTATGATTATATTAAATAGATACACAATCTGATATAGTTAAAGGTGGGATTAAAGAAGTGGTAGAGAGCTGAAGATATTATTTTAAAAATCTGAAGGTATTATTTTAAAAATCTGAAAAAAATTACAGTGACCATAGACACCAAAAGCCCACTTTTAATGGGTAGAGCAAATTAACATTTCAACTTGATTTTTTCGACCCACCCCAATGTCCAATCTCGTATGTATTTTAATATTGCCAATAATATCCATGCGACATTTAGAAAATGACTGCATACGCGTCTGGCAATTGTTCTAAACAACCAAACAATCATTTCCGATGTGATTGCTTCTTAATGATATGCAGAGCTTCCATTTGAAAACTTCTCACCTTGAATAACTCTTTAATTAGTAAAATTATCAAAAATCGCTGAAACACGTCAATTTTGTTTTGGAGGGGGAAGTTGAACAACCTATTCTAATCAGTTGGAAAACTCAGCCTCTCCCCCAACCACACCCACCCCAAAATTTTAAATGGCACTGCCCTATGTGTAATATACCATTTTAAAGGGTATAAGATTCTCGATCTTTTACATCAAGGAAAATTAAAATCAGCCCAGCCGTTCGTGAACTAGAGACAGAAGTGTATTTAATTTAATCAATACATTCCTGTCTCTAGTTCCCGAACGGCTGGGCCAAACTTAATTTTTTTTTGGTGTAAAAGATTGAGAATGTTATACCCTTTAAAATGATATATCATACATAGGGCGGTGCTATTTAAAATCTTGGGGTGGGAGTGGTTGAGGAGAGGGTGAAAGTTTCCCAAAATCTTAAATGGCACTATTCATGTGTGATATATCATTTTAAAGACTATGAAATTCGTAATCCTTTACATAAAAAAAAATTAAAAATCTTCCGAGCCGTTCGTGAACTAGAGACAGAAATATATTGATTGAATTAAACATATTTTTGTCTCTAGTTCACGAACGGCTGGGCCAATTTTAATTATCGTTAATGTGAAAGATTGAAAATTTCATACTCTTTAAAATGGTGTATTACACATGGGGTGGTGCCATTGAAATTTTGGGGTGGGGGTAGTTGAAGGGGATGGTGAAAGTTTCCAAACTAATTAAAATGGGGTATTAAATGTCTCTCTCCAAAAAAATCAACGTATTTCAACGATTTCTGATAATTTTGCTAATTAAAGAATTATTCAAGGTAGGAAGTTTTGACATGAAGCCCTGTATAATCATTTTAGTCAGCTTTCTGATGATTTCTCAATCAAGCATTTGAGAATTGGAGAAATTCCACTATTGGGTTTTTTATATTTTCACAAGTTTATGTCGTTTTAAAATAATCAGTGCTTAAGATTCCAGAAAGTTTGATTTTATTCAACAGTAAACGCAAAACAAAGTTTAAAATTTCAAAACATATTAATGAAAAATCCATCGTTGATTGGCCTGCCAAAAAAATTTCATTGGTTAATAGTTGACACTGATTGACAGTACAATGTAAGGTCATTGTGATCTTGAATTCTGATTGCTAGATGGTGTGGATTTCCAAACTGAAGACTTTACTTGTACCAGTTTTCAACATGAACATCACTGTATGAGAGTTTGCCACTAAGTAATAACATATACTTTGATATACAATCTGCCTAAATAAAACTTATAAAAAGGATACATAAGTATTTAAATGTAATAAGAAATATTACAAAATAGAACTTAAAAACACTGCAGTTGACATTAGAAAGTTAAGTAAATTTATTTTATCCAGCTACTATTTTAAACATCATGACCACACATGGCCATAAATACTGATGAGGGATGAGATGCATCTCACCCACGGCATTTCGATTAAGCCTAGATGATACTTCTGCTAGCTTTATATACTGGCGCTGCATTTAACAATGAAAAATCGACTAGTACTTACAGAAACAGGAATTCACGTTATGTAAATATTTTGTGCTATTACTACAAGTAGAAACAACGAGTGATGAACTTGGCATATTTGATTCTAATTTAATTATTTTTAAACTTCGTAAAAGATCGGCTCTCATGACTGATTCATAACGTAAAAGCTTTGCATACCTTTTCTGATGACTGTAATAGTTATTTACGTAATGAGTTGTTAAAAATATCATATTTGACTTAATAATTGCAAACCTAGCGAAGTAAGAACTTTTCATATACAAACATCTATGTAATTTCGTCTTATATTTGTCGCGGAAAATAGTTATTTTAGGAAAATAGCTTTTACCTGACAAATATTATTTGCCTAGCCGAAGAATTTCTTTTTCTTATTTAATTTATTTTATAAAATAGAAAATTTGCAAGTAAAAGGTACATGAATCATTTTATCAAAAAAAGCACATGGTACGCGGCTTTTTGCTTTTAAAACGAGCAGAAATTTGAGTTGGATACGTAGATAGAAAAATCTGAAGGTACAACACAACAGAAATAGATTCGTCAAATTGTATGTTAAAAGTAAATACAAAAAATTCTTATTGAAAAATGAACTACATATGAGAAAAGTTATTTATTTTGGCAAGAATTGTTGGAATGAGATCTACTGTCACAAACATTTCTAGCTTTCAAAAATGAGCATATGGTTGGTATGCAATGCCTTTTTGTACCCTGACATATTAAAAATCCTTGACCAAAAAATTTCAACTGCGTGCTGCAGATTTCTCTTAAGGAATATCATTATTGACGATATGGGTGTTTAGTCGCTTTTAGTTAACGGGTTTTTCAAAATACTAGTTTACAATTTAATAAACGTTACATTTTTACCATCTACAAAATACGCTCTAAATTGTTTTTGTTCAATAGTTTTTTACTATTTTATTGCACTTCAAAAATGTGTGCACCTGTGCTTTCGTTAGCTGTGCAAACACAGTAGTATAAGTTACTAGATTTTGCAGTACAATTTCTACCAGTGATTTCATCCAAAACGCTTAATCAACTATTGTAGGTATTTTATCAGTCACCTCGTCAGTCTCCACAATTCGTACTGTATTTGCATCATCTGCGCTTGTTTTATGAATTCTTAATATTTATTCAACATCTTGGTTCGACCTTTCCACCGAACCTTGACTTTAAGGGTGCTTGGTGCCTAGGCCGTCCATGTACGAGTGTGCATTCTGGACAAAATAAAATCAGTTCTTAATTACATTGGTAGTAAATTTCAGTCCATTACATTTAGAAGTCATTTGTAATAATTATCGGAGCAAAATCAGAGACATTACTCTTGTGACATTGAAATATCTTGATGCTATAAGCTTTACCAGTATCAAACCATACGCACTTTGACTTCCACTCTTGGAATGTTACATCTGACGTATACGCTACTAACTGGCTGAAGGTCAAATCATACTTCTTGCAGCTTTTAAATAAATTCTTCTTTGAACCTTTGAAATTGTGTTTCACTATCTTTGTACTTACTAAAAACGAAAAATTACTAAATTTCAGTGTGTGAAATTACTATCTGGAGGCTGTGCTTATGGAATCATTTCCTTATAGTCCAAATTAAATTCCAAACTACGCTTCTTTTTCCTTGGAAGATCTAACTGCAGAAGAAGGACTGCGATAATTCACAACCTGTTGAATTAACACAGTCCCATCAAGATCAAGGTATTGCAACGTGATCTTTTCCCGCTTATGAGAAGGGTACGTCACAAAGAGGTTAATGTGACGGTAGCTGCAGA
>VTPC01002541.1:0-34452 GCA_011009095.1 Ignelater luminosus | reverse complement strand
AAAAACTGAAAACGGTGCAAATACGGCCCTGGAGAGGACATTCTTTGAGATATAGAAACTAATTTTGAACTGCAAATGTACTTTAGTGGTCTATATATGATTCTGTTAACAAATTTCAAAATCCTTCTTTAAAGACACTTGAAACCGAGAGGAGTGTCCTTCCCTTTCTGCCCCTTCTAGCTCTCCCAAATATTTATAAATCTCGTCTCCAAATTGGGTTAAAATGGGTGGAGGATCTTCGACGATAAGAAATTTTGAGATTTTTGTGAATTCGTTGTTTTTGATAAAAAAGCACTTGGTTTGATGATATAACGTAATAGAGCTGGGCCCATAGGCGTGTGGTCGAACCTTGCCGCTATTATGACTCACCATTATTAATAAACTAAATAATTAGGAAACGTCATCGTGTCTGTGCACCTTCGAATATAATAATAACAGAACATGATATAACTTACCTATAATACACTTAATTAATAATGATATGAATTTACATAACAGACTATTGACGGTATTTTTTTTTTGTTTTTACGTTCGATAAGAGAATAGTGTAGTCTTTAAATAAATTCTGGGAATTTTCTTTTAATTCGAAACAATTGCTGTTGTGATGAGATTATAAAAAAATGTTTGTAGTACACCTAAAACCAGCATTTGAATAATATTTTACTGTTCTAAAGTTGGTTAAAAAGCCCGGGTGATCTTCGGAGATACGAAATTTTGAATTTTCTTGCAAATTCATTATTTCTGGTTTTGTCGTTATTTGCGTATGAACGGTATGTCTTAAAGAGAAGGCAAAATTCGTAAAGTCTTAGTATGTCCTTTTTCTAAAAACCACTGATCAAAAATATGATCAAAGGCGCATTTTAGCTATTCAATTGTTTATAAAGGGATTCGCCAGTTTTCTAGCCACTTGTATATTCAGTATTATGGCAGCTGTCAAGATGATAGTGTAAGTACCGTAAGTACAATCAAAATATTCTATGACAACGTGTCTACACAATGAAACACCCACGATAAATTACAGGGTGATTGTAAATGAGTGAGGATGCTTTGAATTTGGCGCCACATTTAAATTATTTTTATGTTGGCACTACTTGTTTACTTTTTGCAATTGCAATTTAATAAGCAATACTAACTGACTTATAACATATATTGATTAGTACCTGCGTTTTGCTCCATTTCTTGTATGACCTGATATGGTCTTTCATACAGCAAAAAAACATTTTTGCTTCTTTACTAATGGTGGCTAAATAAAAATAACTTTTGACCAGTACCAAACCGCCCGGATTATACTTTACTGGATTCGTTACTATATCATGTCTTGCCTTACTTTTTAATCTTTCCTTAGCAAGAATTATTCTGGTTTCAGAATCAACATCTCCAAGGATTCTATAAGCTATAACGAAATCATATCAAGTTCCCGCATAACCCGTTCTACCGGATTGTATTGATGGTGGTAAATGAACGAAAACCTATAGCTTCAGATTGTTTAACTAATTTGATAATTCAGCGGTGATTGAAAAACTGAGTTCCGTGATCGGAAAGCACAGTTTTGGGTTTGCTCGCTTTCATGAAATAATCCTTCACTAACTTTTTAAATAAAATTAATGTAACTATTTGTGTATCTGGCACTTTTGCATTAATTGAGTCTTTTTCTGGTTTGCGTCTACCTCAATTGTGTTTATTATCCACGTTAGCTGCCTATCTTTTAGCAACTTCCCCTTAGATTTTTTAACAAGTACTTCAACTTTTCGCTAACTTCAGCTAGCACACTGACCGAAGTCACCGTAGTTAGAATTTATTCTCATTTCTATATTTTATTTTCTTTATTTTTATTCTCGCCTACTCGCCAGAAAAAAAGAAAAAGACAGATTTTTCTAAGACTTACAAAATGAGAAAAGTGATAATAATGAGAGACCTAAATGTTTGAGTCGGAGACCAGAATGAAGAATTTGAATGGTGTTTGAGGAGGGAAAGAGAAAAAACAAGGAACTCAAACGGAAAAAGAATACTGAACTTTTGCAGAGAAAATGAAATGATCGTTATGAACACGCACTTCAAGCATAAAGAAATACATAAGATCACGAGGAAGGTAGCAAGCAAAAATGAGAAGTCTATACTAAACTACTTCTTAGTGAGCAGAGAACTAAGATTTAATATCAAAGATAAAATAAAACGAGGATCGGGGATCGGAAGCGACCACTTTCTGGCCACCATCAAAGGAGTTTAGGGGACAAAGACAATACCAAAATCAACAAAAGAAAAGGAACTAATGAAAAGATAAGATGTTTTAAGCTGAAGGAACCGCAAATTAAGGAAAAATAATACGAAATTGTATAACAGGAATTAAAAGATATTAGACAAAATATCGCATTAGAAGAGCTATGAAGCGACCTTAAAAAAACAATCCTGTCTGCAGCCAAGAAGGTATATGACTAAAATCTCTAACAGGAAGCAAAATAGGACACGCTCTTGGAATCAAAAAATTAAAAACGCAATTAAGAAGAAAAACAAAAGTAGATATAATATTTAGACACAGAAAGGCCACAAGACTATGAGGCACACCAGACGAAAAGGAAAAAGGTTGAAAACGGGTAAAAGAGAAAAAGGAAAAAAATCTGGATAGAATTCGAAGAAAGAATTAATATAGCCTATAAAGAGAACCAAAAACTCTTCTTCGCAACTCTGAGAAACTCAAGAAAAGAAAAACTACCACGCTAAGAAATATGAAAGACGATAAAAGTGAAATCATAATAGAGGAAAAGAAAGCTATGGAGAGGTGGGGACAATATTTCATGAAGAAGAAGAAAACTGAAAACTGGAGAAGAAATCAAGACAGAAAAACAGGCAGACTCTTTAACAGCATAAAGAACGCATTTCTAAACAAGGTGATGCATAAACAAAGCCACAGATATTCAAAAAAAGTAGCAACCCCAATCCTTACCTACTAACGGATCTGAAGCATGAACAATGACAAGGAACCAAAAAGAAAGAAAGAATCCAAAGCGCGGAGATGAGATTGCTTAGAGAAATAGAGGGAAAAAACGAGATTAGAAAGAATAAGAAACACTATATTCAGAGAAAAACTGCAGACGGAACCAGTGCAAAACAAAATAGAGAAAAGACAATTAAGATGGCTAGGATATGTTATGAGGATGGAGCAAAATAGGTCAGTAAGAAAAGTGTATGAAGCCAGGACAGTCAGGCAGAAGAAAAGGGGAAGGCCACGAGTGACATGGGCAGAAGAAGGGCATCAAGTGGAACGAGGCACGCAGACGATCATTGGACAGAAAAGCTTGGAGGAAAGCAGTGAAGAGAAACCCAAACCGTAACTTTACACAACCTGACAGTCACAAGGGTAAAAAGGCTTTAGGATTAAGTAAAGTAAAGTATTTTTATTCTCATCATGACGGTACCAGAATAGAAAATCCTCTATTACATTATTTTTCCCTTTACAGTATTCGATACTAATTTCATACTCCTGCAGAAATAATGTCCATCTCTTTATGCGTGAATTCATAGATTTAGATGAGATTAGAAAATGCTAAATTCAATATTTCACGATTACTTTCCTTTTGACATAAATGAAATATTGCTTTAGTTGATGCATCGGTAGATATACTGAACGGTTTAAAGATTCGAGAAATTCGGTACTAAAGGGTTAACAAGATTATTCTTAGTCTCCTGAAATGCTGCTTGTTGTTCTGGTTCCCACTTCCAAGAACTTTCTCTCCTTAGTAACGGATGAGTCAGGTATTGTACAGACTTTGCATGTTTTTCCACAAAATTTCGGTAAAAATTGCAAAGCCCTCTAAAAGACTGTAATTTCTTTTTATATTTTTCGTATTTGTATATTTTCTCTGGATTTGTTTTTACCATGTGCGTATTAATGATATGGCCCAAGAACTTGTATATGTATGTAACACATTATGTACTTTATGTTGTAACACTGAGAAAGTGGCAGCCAGATCACCAAAATGTCGACAAAGTAGATTAAAAAACGTTATGGAAAATAGAAAAATCCGTCTAAACTGCTCATGATTTTTTAATTTCGTACATGGATCAACACGAAAAGAACAGAAACCAACCAGAAGTTATACGTACAGCATGTCACAACGCTTGTATTTCTCTCACTGAACGATCAAATATCAATTTGAAATTTAAATGTTTAATTTAGAAATTCGTAATGTTGCTAGAAGTTTAATGTTCTGAGGCCTGGTGGCTAGTGGTACTTAATATTTATAAACAGAAGTAGAAATTACAAGAGTTTTTAAATATTATTTGTATTATTAGGGTCCAGATTTCAAAAAGTTTTTAAGTTCGTATTTCATTTCTCCGCAGAGAATTTAGGCAAACATCTCCTCTTCTTTTTCGTTTGTTAAAAACGCTTTGATTTGCTTTGTCGACACAAATAATTTGTGTGCTGCAAAGAAGTTAAGTTGGTTTATTTAAAGTTGTAAGTTTGAACAGGGAAATCCCATACAGTATTTAAAAAACGTTAGATGACGCTTCGGTAGGTTTTCATTGTGTAATAAAATCGGATTACATGTTTTGTTAATTATGCATGTAAATAAAAATTAATCACCGTTAGAATTTCATTAGTATCTACAATAAGCTACTAGAAATAAAGCTAGAGTGTATGTTGATTTTTAATCTAATCTAAATGTAAGATGCGTTTATTATTTATGTGTATTATTCGAGAGAGCAAGCTTGTTAACAGATTCATGATTATCCTTTTTTAATAAAAAAGATATGATGGCGCCCTTTTTGTAATTTTTGGTTGTATTGAATCTTAATTATTTCAGACTTCGCTAATATCTAGGTTTGAACTTTTTCCCCTTATCCCAAATCTAGTTAGAACTATTTGACCAGCCATCGACCCAAAGATATTTATACAAGTGAGAGCTCTCTGTGCTCAATTCGATGCTGAACAATAATTGTTGGTGTTATGACTTATAGGAATTACCAAGCTTCTGCTTTACAAAGAAAAGGAATGGATGACGTCATATGTTATGCATCACATCATAATTCCACTGATCAATTTATAAACAAACTAGAGAATCAAAATCAATTTAAGTGTTGAAAATCGCTCTTGAGAATCAGTAATATTTGCGACTTTTATTAGTGATTGACACAGCAATACACAAAAAACAATTCAAATTCGTTTCAACCCAAGGCAACCAGTTTAAATTAGTCAAGTTATTTAAAAACAGAAGATACAGTTAGGTAATTCTCACACATATAATAAACACAAAACACTCATTGAAATTCTCGAAATAAGTTTAAAAAGAAAAAGAAAACAAGTTTAAGGAACAAAAACCAAGTTAATTTCTTCAAACTGTTTTGCATAAAATAAAATTTCCAATTACGTCTGTGTGCAGATAAACGTTTAAATCTATTTAATAACAATATGATGGAACAACCTATTGTTTATTCCTTCTATCACGTTTTTATACAAACAATATAGCAAAAAAATAGATACCCACCTGAATGATAGAATTATCATCATCATCATCATCTAACAATCTATTGTTGGTATGAAATTAGAAATTAAATCCGATTTGGTACAACACAATGATAATCTACCATTAGAAAACCATATGGCATTTACTTTTAATTTTGAGAAACTCGACGCAAATTGCTTTATCTAACCTAACAAAAATACTTTCGTAGGTAACAAAAGTTAATAGGATTTACTACTAATAACTATATTAATAAGAAATAAATACAGTTATACCAAAAATTAAGTTAGATTTAATTACAAAAAAAAAGTAATAAGTTTTAGTAATTAATTTGCTTTATTTAAAAAATAAAACTAAAATTAAATTTACTGTTTAGTATATTAAAAGTGAAATAAACTTGCAATTGCGGTTTTCTTAAAAGTTAATAAAACCAACAAGAGAATGTAATTTAATTTAAAATATTGCATTTTGTCGCTTTTGTGGTTTTCTACTAATTTCACTTCGATTTCGTCATTTAAATGTCGAAAACAACATCATATCATAAAATATGTTACAAAAAACACATCATCAGAATCTAGTACATAAAACTTGTTAGAATTGTTGAAATTGCGTAACTGAAAATGTAATAAGAACAACTAGTAAATGGAAAAATGAATGCCGAAGAACATTACACGGTTTGTTACAGATGAATTATTTAGTAATACACGTTTGTGATTGTGACCGACATAATAAATATATTATTATTAATTTTCTATTTGAAACGTATTATATTTTCAAGTTCATATAACAAGGAAGTCATAATAAGAATTCTACATCATCTAAAGACACGATATATCCTTTTTTTCTAGATCTAATAGGAAATATGTATGATTTTAGTACCTATTCAAGTTTTCTAACCTCACAAAATCCATTCAAATATTAAAACATAAAAAATTCATTCTCTGGTACATTGAAAAATTTATATTATATTATTATTTCCCGAACTTTATCAAGGCAATATAAAACAGTGTGGGACAGACGAAAAATTTCAAATTATTTCCTGGAAGTTAAAAAATATTTCTTGTGTCGGATTTAAGTAAAAAAGGCACTTTTGCTTTTTAAGGAATTTCCTGTTTATTTGCATCATATGTTTTTTAATTCGATGTTTTTGCTATAATATGACACTTTTTGAATCTTACTTTACCGATTAAAAACACCAAAACTTATTTATGTTAGTCTCAAGAGATCTTGCATTTCATCAATACTACTCAGAATAAATTGAGAATAATATGGCGTTTGATGATATACTGTGACATGGTATTATTAGGGGTAGTAGGTACAAATAAACGGGATTATATTATAACAAGGGAATTTTAGTGAAAATAATTTAGAATAATGCCTTTTACCGTCTTTTCTAGAAAAATGGAAACCCTTTAGAACCCTGTAAAAATCACGGCTTTAAATCATCACTCTCTTAGAACCTCATACTTTACAAATATCAGATCATACAGATTCTTTCATTTCTATCTCTTCCTCCTACTTGGATTTCGTTTTGGTTTTTTATTCTTCGTTAAAGCCTGCGAATTTTGATTCCTTTCCTTGCCCAAACTGCACAGAATTTTTAGAAAACAATTTTATTTTCCTTTTCTCGATATGATACTGCAGATTTATAATTTGAGAAGCTTATTGAATTTGAAAACTACACGGTAGTCTTGTTCTTACTACCTGAAGATGTGAAGAGTCTCTTCTAATAAACGCGTTCGTAGACCCTTGGATTACCGTTTTTAGTGGAAAAATACTCTAGGAAGTAACTGTTAGGATATTTTAAAATTCAGTAGGTATGTCTAAATATTGCTAGACGTTTCAAAGTGTAAAAGCCACCTTTGCAATCTTTTTTCTCTTAGTTCGTTTCTGTAAGTACGAAGGTGGTTTGATAAGTCTTCAGATTAATATATAACGAAGTGTGTTTTTGGTCAAAATCGATTTTAATTTTCTACATAGTCCTCTTTTAGGTCTATATATTTCATCCATCGATGCTCCAACTTTCTGATCCCCTTCAAAAAATACAATGTCTGAAAGTTTGCAAAATACGTGTTTACGGCGGCTATCACTTCATTATAGATCGTGAATTTCTTTCTTCCAAGCCATTTATTCATGTTTGAGACAATAGTAGCTCGGGGCCAGATCTGGAGAATACGGGGCATGGGGAACTAACTCGGAGCCAAGATCATGAATTTTGGCCCTCGCGATCAGCGACGTGTGAGCCGGCGCATTGTCATGAAAGAAAACTGTTTTCCTCTGCATTTAAGGTCGTTTGGACTGGATTCTTTTCTTCAACCTGTCCAATAATAAAGCATAATACAATCCTGTTATAGTTTTTCTTTTTTGCAAATAGTCTATAAACAATATGCCATGTGAATCCAAAAAACAGTCACCATTACTTTTCCTGGCGATGGCACCGTCTTCGCCTTCTTCGGAACAGGTTTGCTTGTTGAAGTCCACTGTTTGGTCTCTAGTGTGTAATAATGGACCCATGTTTTATTAACAGTTACAAATCGCCGCAAAAAGTTCATTGAATTACGCTTAAATCGATCCAACAGCTCCTTTGAGATGTCCATGCGCACGCGTTTTTGGTCCAATGTCAACAAGCGCGGCACCCATCGCGCAGACAGCTTCCTCATGTGCAAATCTTTATGTAATATTTTAAAAACGCATTCTGTTGATATGCCTGCGGTCTGTGCTACCTCTCTTATTTTCATTCGGCGATCATCTAACACG
The DNA here is from genome assembly GCA_011009095.1 of Ignelater luminosus. NCBI lineage: Eukaryota > Metazoa > Arthropoda > Insecta > Coleoptera > Elateridae > Ignelater > Ignelater luminosus. The sequence goes on along the minus strand of VTPC01002541.1, from coordinate 26,236 downwards.
ATTTTATGAACTTTTTCGATAATATCCTCAACGGTTGCTGTTTTTGGCCTTCCCGGACGCTCTTCATCAAACACACTCGTGCGGCCACGTTTGAACTCTGCCACCCAGTTTTTACGGTGGCGAACGAATGGGCAGACTCCCTGTAGACAGCATCCAACTCGGCTTTTATTTCCGTTGGAGTTTGATCCTTCAAACGCAAGAATTTCGTAACTGAACAATATTCGACTGGCTTCATTCTTTACAAATCATTGACATCGACTGACACAAACAAAAATTACGCGTCCAAAATTGGTGATATTTTCAGCAGTGCCACCTGAAGGATGGACCATCGTAACTATAAAAGCATTTTGACCTGTGGCACCCATCTTCATAGTCAGCCTAAACACTTATCAAACCATCCTCGTATCATACCCAACCTACAAGTTATAAAATACAATTTGGTTTAGTTATTTTTACCTCGTTAATAACTTATTATCCCGTCAAACTACCCTAGTTTTAGTGAACAGATTTTAAGTTCCCGTATAAGTGAGCAATTGCAATCTTTGTTCTCGATTCCTTGTCGAAGCTGGATGTTGACGCTTCTTTAAGAAATCGGGGTTTCAGCGGTCATACCTAGCGTGCCTTATCGTAAATCAGTTCTCCCTTTATCGAGGATTTCTGTAAGAATGTTACAAAATATACTGCAACCCCACGTTTTACTAGATCGCTTTGTTACATAGGTTTTGTATTTGAAGCAGCAAGTATTCTCGGTAACAAACAAGCCCTGCGTGGATTTTTGTATGAATTTTTACTAGCCCCTGTTGTTTCTGTTCTCAAAGTGAAATTTTACCCGTTGTAGCTCTAAAAGCAACACAATAATTGTTGTTAACCTTTAAGTTTTATGTGTCGATCTAAATAATTACCTGATACCATAAATAAGTTTAAAGAATCATTACGTTACGTAAGCGGAAACAAAAGAAACAGAAATAATAAAACTCGATACCAGAAATATTCACTGCAGTTATTATTTATTTGGTATTAAATTATTTAAATTACGTTTTCCATTGATGTCTGGCCATTTTTAATGATTGCTTTGAAAGGAGAGATGTTATGTAATTAAGTTTGGGTTTTGATAGAATAGACTCATGAACTAATTTCGTTTATCATCATTATTAACATTTTCTTTCTTATTTTATGAGACATTGTTAGTAATTGAATTCCCTATTTTAGGTTACGCTATAAATATATGTACTAACATTGGTAGCTCGCAGGATATAGAGTATGGACTGGAGGACACAAAAAAGTGGTAGTGAAGTATTGCTTTAAAGTTTTAATTAATGTCAGATAACAAAATGAATATGACAATTAGATGGAACGCAGAATAAGTTGCATTCGTTTATTGCAAATATAAATCAATAACTCTGTTATTAAAATTGTTTATTTAGTCCACGAACACTTTCTCAAACGACAGCATCCATAACGCGTCTTTATTCGTGCAGGGTGCTCCTTAAGAAACTCTTTATTCGTTTTAACATATAAAGGCATCTCTCTGCTTCAAAGGTTGACATGGGAATTGTTACCAAAATTCTCAAAAGTCTTACAGTTCCAGTAAAAGTTAAATCTCGACCATTTTGTAGAATTTAGTAAGTTCTTTGTTGTTTACATTTTGTTTACTTACCAAATTTAAATTGGTTAGAGATCTATTTAATTTTTCAATTTCTAGTTTTTCGTCTAACGAGCAATGATAGCTTGAAGAGAATTTCTGTAACAAAGCTTTATTTCGTTCATTTTCACACGTCGCGCCTACCAGAAATACCGTCGACATGCATCCAAGTTGCAGTAAACCACGACTACGTGATTTATCATCATTGCTCGACTTCTTCATTTGCTTGCTGTACCCTCTCTCTACATCACGAGCCGTACGAAAGTCTTACATTTGATTACTACACAGTAGCTTGAGCAGAGTCAACATATGCTCATTCGTCAACCCGTTCTTTGTCGTTCGCCACCATGGCGATTCGGTTACTACTATAGTCTAAATTAAATAAGAATAAAGCGAAGGAAATGATAGGGACAGCTTGACCTTCATCCTCATTGGTTAATAAACGAGTCCGTTTTACACAACTTTAACATGCTGATTTTATGGAATACCGTGTTACCAGATGTACGAAAGTAAATTACTTACAGTTACATAAAAAAAATGTTTTATGATATATATCTGATAAAACAATTTTTTAGTAATGTTTATAACTAAAAAATATATAACGTACTTTTCATAAATGCCTTAAAAATAGATGATAAGACAAACCTAAAAGAAACGGAGACGTGACAACGTTGGCTTTTGTGAAGTTGTAATATAACCACACTTTTTCCTTCTTGCTTGGTTAGGGTCAGTTAGCCTGTTATTCTAATTTTGTCATTTTACGTCTTTTTTTGGTATTGCTGTTATTCTTTTATTTATATTAAAATAGTTCTTTTAAGAGCTCATTAAACACAGCGTATCGTTATACAGGTAATTATAATTTGAATTATAACAACCTAATGATCAAAATATCAATGCAATATTTCAGGTTATATTTGCGATTATGGCTGAAATTTTCAAAAATGCTAAAGGAAAACACGTAAAAAGTGGTCAGAGACTTATGGCTTACAATGTCTATTTAAAACATTTACAAAACAACAGTAAGACTTGGTCAGTCAAGCAAACGTCGGCTGAAGTTGGGATCGGACAGAATACGATGTGGAATATAATTAAACAAAGGGAAGCTTCTGGATTGGTACGATCTCCTAAGAAAACTAGGGAATCAAAAACATGTTTTCAGAAACTTGAAAACTTCGAGAAATCTGCCATACGAAGACATGTACATTGTTTTTATTTTCGAAATGAAGTTCCAACTGTAGGAAAAATACTACAAGCTGTTAACGAAGACGATTCATTACCAGATTTTAGTTATTCAATATTACATAGAACGTTATTAAAATTAGGATTCAAATATAATAAACGAACAAGAAAAACGATTTTGGTTGAAAAGCCAACTATTGTTTAGTGGAGAAGAAAATATTTAACTGCTATTAAACAATACCGAGAAGAAGGATTCTGCTGATGATGATATGGAGGTAGAGTGATTACCAGAAGTATAAATACACAAACAGCAAAATGGATGCACTATTGTTATATACAGTACCTACAACTCCTGCTCCTTAATTAAAATATGTTTTGTAATTATTGAATTGACTTGTACTACAGGCTTTTTACCTTTCTGTTTATGTAAAAACTAAATAAATAAACATTTACATGTTAACTCGTAACTTCCTTTGCTTCGTAAGAGGTATATACTTATGAGGTTATTCATTATACTTTGTCATTATAAAAATCTACTATTTCATTTATTCATAGTTCGACAGCTACTGGTCTTTAATTTTTATACATATTCTTGAACAAACTATTAGAAAGCAATTTCAAATTTGACGCCCTTATCGAACAATTCAGCTGTTTAAATCTGCCTTGCACCGCAGTGCCACCTACTTTATTCTTATTTGATTTAGACTATAGAACTAGTTACGTTTTGCATTTAGAAAATCAATTTTTAATTTTTAGCAAACAGATCTGAAATTAAATTCTTTTCGTTAGGGAATGCATTTTCTTACTTGCTGCTTATGTAAAACCGCCACTGAGACTAGTAGACTTATTAAATGCTTTCTGTTTGTCTGTGTTTGAAAAGTGTGCTGTGCTTCAAGATAGGTCCAAATACACCGACCACGTTTGTAAACTTCTGGAACACAGTCAAGAAACTTTTCTTGCTAATCCTTTTATGCATTCATCTTATTCTTTGGGATCATTTATGCAGCGAGCAAGACAACCAAATAGGCTTTCAGTATGAAAACACATATTATCGTTATCATTCCTATTACCATTAACTTTGATATCATTTCATAATATAAAGATTATTTCGTAAACTAGCTTTCTTTTCTGAACAAAAAAAAATAGCATTGGAAAGAATAATTCGTGTTGGTAAAGTACTATGTCAATACACTTCCATTGAGAAAAAGTGACAGAAAGGTAAAGACTGTTATATCACATTACATTCAGACTTAACTTACATAAGAATATGTTTTAACGCAATTCTGGAAGAATGGACTCGTGTACACAAAAGAGAGATGTACACTATTATTTAACTGCAACTTTATATTTATTTAGATTTAATTTATAGTTGTGTTGCACATACACCTACAATAAAAAAAGGAACTGCTTCTTAAATAGTTTTTTTCCTTATAAACCAGTTACTATTTCAGAATTTATATTTCCTGGTTGCAACCAATTAACTAACAGGTATCAAGTTTATTTAGTTAATTCGCAGCAAAGCAAAAAAGCTGTTAATAGTATGTTATTTGGAATTTAAGATTTTATTCTCAAGAATATTAACATGCATCTCATATAATAACAGTGTTTTGTGCCTGTCCAACTGCAAATGCAGCAACATTGAAAAATCTAAGTTTTGTTAGTTTCCTATTAACATCAAACTTTCTTGATAAAGAACGATACAGAAGCGATTAGAATTTCTATTTTCTGTCTGGTCAACGGTCTTTCTTGTGCGTCGGCATTCATTGGCAAGATTTGTCGACTTTTCTATTAGTGTTTAAAAGAGGGGCCTTGTTGGTCAGTTTGCAGAGGTCATGCCGTGCGTAGTAATGCGGTCACACGCCCATTCACACGTGTTTTGATTACTTAAGATGTCTTATAAATGAATTGTTCAACTTTATTTGGGTTGTAATTCAAATATTCTTGCTTTAAGGCCACAGGTATTTGTTACCGCAAAGTTAACCATTATATTACACAGTATGTAGGTATTTCAGACGTTACATTTCATTAAGAAGTAACGCGTTTTATAGACGTTTAAGTAGCAGGAAGCCAAGTAGGTAATTTGTATTACCTACATCTTTACAACGTTAGTTTGCAATTTCATTAGACATGTCTCTGACTAATCAACAGGTTTATAATGCGCATTACGGTTAAGTAAAAAACAGGATCTTTTGTTTACTCTTTTTAAAAATAGCATCTGCTGGTACAAGATCAACGCTTTATTACAGTGAAACTCAAATTTAATTAATCTGGCAGTACATCACGAATTGCTTAGTTTTTTAAAAACAAGATACAAATAATTAAACAAAAAAAAAGGAGATTTCAAATGAATTACAGAAACAGTAATACTCTAGATTTAGAATGATAACTGAATTTGTAATAAGTAATAAGAATAATTATGCTACAACCAGTCATCATTGAATTATTATTTAATTATGAGCGTTTGATAAACAATACATGTAAGATAATAAAACACTTGAAAAACATTCTATTTTAATATCCAATAATTGATTGCATTGGAGTTTAATTATATAAGAGGTTATGGAAAAGACACTGACAGATTCTTACAAAGTTCTTACTATTATTTCATACTATCGTTATTATCTTTCGACTACTTTTGAAGGCATCTATGGAAACAGAAGTGGAATTATGTTTTAATTATTATAATTTTATTGACATGGAGTTCCACAAAGTAAATCTAAATAAAAGAAACAGATTTTCATCTTCAATTTTATCAGAATGTCTAGCTCAAGGTTGCTCAATATCCATAAAAGTACAAACTCTTTTCAAAACTACTCTGAATATCCATGACATCGTAGAAACATCTTCAAGGTTAGAAACTGTACAAAGGCGTAACTAAAATACTGGAGTCAGTAATAATTTAATTCGTTAACTTTTTATAATAACCACAAAGTTTCTAACGTCACTTAAAGGAATGCAAGTTTATCCATTAACACAACTTAAAACAACTTAGCAAACTAAATTCGTAATGGTCTAATTAGACTTTCAAGAAGATTGCTTTTGTAATCGAACAGATCTAAGATGATCTACCTTTCAAATAGAACGCTGGTAGCTTCCGATGTAAAAAAACAAATTGTAACAAAACCAATTTTTTCCTAAATGTTTTTCTTCAGTTTTCGCTAAATTTGATTGAGGAAAATCTAAATCCGAACAGTTTGTCTGGTAAGCATTTTTGTAATTGAAATGCGATGAACTAAACAAACCGGAAGTCGTCCAGTGGTAACCTATAGGAATAGGAAGTCGCGTAGACAAACAGGTTGGAGAATTCCGATCTCGGTTATAGTATTCCAAAAGATATAGTGCGTTTATGACTTAATTTCTACTTAGCTTACAGTAAATAAATCATAAATCCGTTTACCTGTGAAGACCTTTTATAACATTGACACAGGGTCGTATTGAGATAAGTTCTACTTTCCTAAATACGGTTAAGCTAAAATGTTAGAAATATAAGTAAGTTATTTCAATACGGTCGTTGGTTTACCCAATCGTCTATGACACGTGCCACTACTTATATTTGTTGATTTTTTTTAGGGACCCGCTGTGAAATACTTACGAAGTCAAAGTCATAAACGCAGTATATCTTTTGGAATAATATACAGTGAAACTTCCATAACTCGAAATCCAAGGGGCGCGATTATTAGTTCGAATTATAGAAAATACGAGTTACGGAAAATTACTTGCAATTAGTATACGAAGTGCAAGAGGACCCAATAAATTTCGAGTTGAAGAGAAATTAGAGTTACAGAAGTTTGACTTATGGGAGTTCCACTGTACTATATTGAGTGTACCAATGAACGTAACACTTCAAATATGAAAAATTGATCATCGACAATCAAAAGAAATATCCCAACAAGATTTTTTACGGAAATGTTCTTGTGTTTACTTCATGCGTTAGAATAAATCGTTTGTTAACAGGAAATTATTCTAATGTACTCGTTTTATTAAACTAGTGTTGAAATTAAATATTTGTTTCTGGAATAAACAGGTTGCTACCCGCCGGGGGCTATGTCAAAGTGTATTCAGGCGACATAGAATACATTTTCGTGAAGACTAGGTACGGTCGTGGGGTATAGGAAGGGTTGGCACGACGCACAGTGGTCGGAAATGACGAAAAACCAGTTAAAACTAAATAACCCACGGAATTGCCTAAATATTTTGTATATAAGGTGTTATTGGCGTCTCTGCTATCCAAAACGATGTAAAAAAAATAAAAATTATTTTATTTATTTATTTGTTATCGACGAAATTTAAAAGATTTCGTATCTGAATTCGTACATTCCGTCTGTCTATTGATCTGTTACCATGTTACCGTAAATTTATGGAACATGTATGAAATCAACTTAGAATTTTCTCCTGATTACAAAAACATAATCAAAGTTTTCGAAATAATCGAGATCGAAAATGGCGATTTTTCGGCATAGTCTTTCTGTTGGTCTGTTGTCATGTTGCCGTAACTTTACAGGACATGTTATCTATGAAATCAACTTAGAATGTTCTCCTGATTACAGATACATAATCGGTATTTCGATATCTCGAATACTTTTCGAGATAAAAGTGAAATAAAGAGCAAAATATGAAAATCGTAGTAAGCTTTTGAAAATTTACATACGGATAAAAAATGGCAAAGGAAACATTCTTTTCTCGTGTAAGTAATCTCAAAAAACTTAGCAAGAAAAAGTAAAAAGTATAAAAAAGGGGATGGTTTTCGAGGAGTGGGAGCTGAAGGCAAACGTAAAAAAATCTGCTTGTACCACCAGATAGGGGAAAAAAGTGATTAAACTTTGCCATTTGAGAGTTACAGGGCTTTAAATAAAATTTATCAGATCTTCGAGGGTGGCTTTCACCCCCTTAACGTCGAGCGCAGCCGACGCAAAGAAAACACGTGTCTAATATTTTGACCCGCACTACTTATATACCAAGGTTCAAAAAAATTAGTGAGGTACACCTCGTGCATGCCCCTTGTTAGTCGTTTTTTGTTCTAAAATTACTTAAGAAGCCGCAAGTCGCCGCAGCTGATTTTTACTTCCTTAGAAAACATAAAGTTGTTTCTCTTCTTACAACATAAATTCACAGGGGATAACATTTTCAAATTTCAAGATGACTAAAAAAGCTTGAACATTATTCAGCTAACTTGGAACATTGAATTTTGCATTGAAATCATACTAAAAGATTGCAGTAACTAAGATGTTGCATAGTGTTTGAAAGACTATTTCGTGAATAAAGTAGACAATTTTGATGCTTTTTTAATTTAGCGAGATTCACATTTTCAAAGCAATGGTTAAAATTTGGCTCACAATGTATTGTGATATGCATACTTTACAATTACGAACACTAATTTTTAAATGTTTTGTTGTAAATATAAATATATTTAGATTTCATTTTGCGTAAATTAATTTTTACAGTTTTGGCCGCTTTTTTCTGGTTTCCGACCACTGTGCGACGCACGCTGAGAGGGTTTGGAAGCATACGGTCTGAAGTGGTCGCTTGAAGAGTTAAGTCAAGGAAACGTTAGCTCCTGTGTGTAGTGTAGTTTTTAAATGAGTTAACATCTATCTTTGGCGAGGTGCTTTTGAAAGAGAAAGATACCTCCTGATACACTCTATCGGATAAAGTTGAACTTCCTACAAACATCTCGAATTCTAGCACTTAAGTTTGAATTAAAGTTGATATTTTGTGTGATCGATCAATTTTGAATTTTAGACGACTGGTAAACTTTTTTTTGTGGTATATAACTATAATCATTTGTTGCAGACTGTGTAGGGTAAATACTTGTGTTAAATCTCGCAAGACTAGTTCAGATTTTATTTGTTATTAGTTTTCACATCGAACTAAGTGCTTACGAACTTTGCTGTATGTAGATTATTGTTTGGTGAACGAGGTTTTATTTTGTGACCTCATTGGACTGCAGACGAATTTGTAGAAGTGGAAAATTTAAAGAACCTCGTGACGCCACCACCTGGTGACTGTTTGAACACGCCTTCTACACACCGGCTTTTGACGCTGTAAATCGACTGTATTAAGTCTGTAAAGGTCAGCTACTTTACACTTTCAGTTAATAATCATTGTAATTATTTGCAATCTAATTTTCACTTCGAAATTAATATTTCTTATTTTGTAATAAAACGTTTAAAGTTCCAGAACAATTTCCAATTGGAGATTTTAAACAATACGAGGTAAATCAAGTGAAATCGGCCCATCTTCGACTTTGGATTGCAAACAGCACAATTATATTCTAAATGGTGCTTTTAGGGCCTTTTCTCCGATTTTTGTCTCTTACAAGACTTCTAGTAGAAACCTTAACCATAATTCCATTTCAATAATTAAAAGATCTAATAGAGACCAAGTAAACCAAAGCTAATTTCTAAGAGTGGACCAGATTATCAACTCTGCTAAGCAATTGAAAATTGGACACACAATGGGAGATAGTCACGACACCTCCATATTATACAGTAATAATGGCGGAAAATGAGAATGATCTGCAACATCTTGTATAGATTGCATGCTACTCCAGAAATTTGGACACATCCTGCGAAAGACTAAAACTATGGTGATAGTGAAAGGGTGAATTCGATGCAAATTAATGGAAAAATCCTCAACCAAACTAATCTCAAATACCATAAAGAGAGTGAGGAAGTATAAGAACAAAGAAACAAAGTAGCAATAATAATCTCCGTCTGTTTGTACAACATCAGCTAGCGTAATAAGTATCTCTGAATTGAAAGTGAAGTAAGCATCTATAAGAAATGTTTACTCCCAAGTTTTACTCATACGGCAGAAACAAGGGTCAAAGCAAGCCAAAAAAGCAAAGAGGTCTATGCGAACCACAAAAAATAAGATCTCAAGGACACTTCTAAGATACACACTACTAAACAGACAACGTGTTAAAGTCTGGAATATAGTACGATGGGTAGAAAAAAAAAGAAAGAAATGGAGAAACCATGTAGATAACACAGACACTGAAATGCTTGCAAAATGGATGATACCATACACAGATTACCCTGACAATTTCAATTTTTTTTTTAAACCATTTATGTAATGAAACTTCTAACTTGAATTATACGTTTTTATTAAATTTAAGAATTAATTAGCCGGTTTGTGAATTTGTTCTCCATCTATCATACAAATATTTTAATTGGATGATATAATTTTGATTTTTTTTTGCATTTACATGGTGTCCAGCGACTTGATTGACATAGCTTAAAGCTGTGTTCCTTTGGTAATTTCAAGTCAAAAACACCTAATACATATATGTCCAAAACTCAATAGTAAAGGAGTTATAGGCGATAGCATTTTTCATGCAAAAGTGGTTTTCAAATCAATAATATGCCGACATTCATTTTATTTATGGATTCGAAAATAGTTGCAGCAAGATAGCGCACCTCCTCATTTTGGTAGAAATTTAACAACATATCTAAATAACAACCTTACCAACTGGTGGATTGGAAGAGGAAGTCCTGTTCCCTGGCCACCGAGGTCACCAGACCTAATGCCTCTGTATTATTATTTTTTGGGGACACATGAAGAGTTTAGTTTATGCCGAAAGATCTCACACTAGAGATGAATAATTATTACTTCATAAAATTTTTGCTGCAGCAGCATCCATAAGGGTGGACCCTTGTACTCTTTAAAGAGCTACCTTTTCAATTATAAGAAGAGCTAGAATGTGTATTCAGGCAGGAGGAAGACATTTTGAACAATTAATGTAATTAACTTTGTGTTTACCATATTTTTTATTAGTGAAACACAATGTTATGCTAAAGAGTTGCGCATCTCCTTTAAAATCTAATATCGCCCATAACTCATTTACTATTGAGTTTCGGACATATATTATGCATTAGGTATTTTCGACTTAAAATTACCTAAGAAACACACTATTAAGCTATGTCAATCGAGTCGCGCAACATCCTGTATAACCTTAAAATGTTATACCAAAGCTAGGGATATTCTCTTCTTGCTCATTATATCTTAATTAAATTGAATTTAACTTTGTTAGTTTCTGTTGTGTTTTTCATTACAGAAATGATTTTATAAAATTGAAATTGGAATTGGAACGAATACTCCTATAGGCAGTAAGAATTTTCAGTTTGAACTAACACTATCAAAAATATTGTTACCAAGAACAGTGACAGTGTCACAGCTATAGACAGCATCTTAAATCAAAAACTAAAAAAGACAATATAGAAATTAGTGGTCTGCGCCCTCGAAAAGACGACGACGAAAGGATTTTCTAAAGACATTTAACCGTGTCTCAGAAAGGCCATAATATAGTGGTCCGTTTCTCTGTCTTCCAGAAAACCGTCAATTACGTATTCGGCAAACACAAAGTTAAACTGTCTCCAATACACTACATCAGTAAATGTTATTTGCATTGCAGCTATCCTGCTCGTATTGGAGACAGTTTAACTTTGTGTTTGCCAAATAGGTACGTAATTAGCTGAAATTTTGGAAGACAAAAAAACTATGTATGGCATTTACAGGTTTCGACTATCTTTTCTAAGACATGGTTAACAATGTTTTCAGAAAATCTTTTCGTCTTCGTCTTTTCGAGGACACAGAACATACTTGAAAACTCGAAGAGTTGAGAAGGGGTTGAGAGATCATTACAGAGATATGGAAAAGCTTTAATTTTGCCTTTTCTAATCATATTGTAGATCTTACTTAGCTATGACTTTTTATGTTTTAAATTAGAATAGTGGTAAAACTGAGATCTAAGAAGCAAAACATAACCTATAATGTAGAGTTTTCTTGTAGATGGTAAACAACACGTCAATTAAAACATTCAAGGAGGTTGTTCACACAGAAAGTAAATTTCAATTAGCAAGACGTACTCGTACTTTTCCGTCACTACTTTGATGGATTATCTGATTCGTGGCAGTTATTTTTGTGTTACTTAAAATCGACTTTGTATTTACCCAGCTGAAATTATTGTAAACAAAACGAATATTATTGCAGAATTTGATAGATTCATATGCGTTTGGAATCTCAATGAATTGAAGACCGTTATTGCAAAGTAATCTTAGCTTGAACCAAAATAATTTTGCGTGACATTCCGTGGAACTGCCCACAAGCAACATTCATTGATAAGAGATAATGTCCAGTTTTAAAAAAGAAAAATATTGAATAAACTCTGCAAAACCCCCAGCCATTTAGAAAGAAAGACAAAAAATAAACTTGCAGCTTCCAGTAGTACATTTCTTAATTCTAGTTTATTAATCATCAGGTCGCGTTTGGTCGTTCTTCATGCATTCATCTTGGCAATTTTAAACTTTTGTTCTACGCTGCGTTTCATTTCTCTTTAATTTTAAAGGTAACATATATTTTGATGTATAAAATATAAAACTAATGATTTTTCTTACTGTACAAAGATCAAAGAATTTGGCTTATGCATTAAATTCTGGAAATAAAGGACAATTTTGATTAAAGCTCTAATAAGAGTAAGTATGTAACATTTGACAGAAGTAACTAAAGCTTAGATGTTTGTTGATTTTTAGATCTAATATTTTATTTATATCCAGAGATAACAAGTCTGCGTCAAGTTTCTAGATTTACCCGTTTTAATACAAATCCAGTGGTGCCCAAAATAATTAGGTATCTAATTTCTCCCGGACGTTTTATAAAAAGAAGACTTGGACTCTGTCTCAAATCTACTTAAAAGTGTACTTAAACCCAAAGAACCCAAATTTAAAACAAGTCTCTATTCCGGAAGCTTTAAGTATTTTTCATAAAAGCCTAATAAATTCGCTGATATGGCTATGAAACAAGCTAAATTAAATAAAGAAGTTTTTGTTAACATTAATTGTAAAAAATACATATAAATAGAAAGAAATTAATGTTCGTCAAGTTAGATAGATTTACTTTTACTAAATTGTAAGAATATTTTCTAAACGATGTTTTCTACTTGAAAGGTTTATGAGATGGAACTGAAAAGTTAAAAATTCCGACTTGTTTTTAAATTACACTACGTGTGTATGTGCAAAACTGTTTGATTACTTTCACTTAAAACTACATTTCTTCGACTTGAATTACACTTCTATTAAAGAAAACTCGAGAAATTCCATACAAATGATTATAATTGGTTACTTAAAGAGCATCGTCAATTATTTTTACTTATAGAAGATGGGTCAGAGTCAGGATTATATTTCATGGGAAAGTTCCAGATAAAATCTATTTAATTCGCAACTATACAAGGTTTTCAGATTGTTATACATGGTAGCATTAGGAAAATGTGTTACATCTATTATTTGAATTTCACTGTTGATTTCGCTTATTAAAAATACTTATGAGAGAAATATCAAGTTTAATCGATTTCTTTCGATTATACAGGATTTCCTTTGAGATTCATACCAATTATGTTAAAAAATTTTCTAGGTTGCCAAATTGATTTTCTTTTATGAAGAAACTACTTTCTTTTGTAGATCCTGAACCACCCTACAGAAAACGTGCATTTTCTTGTCAATCAACATTCAACTGCAGAAAAGAGTAAGAATCTGAAATCATTAATTCAGGTCTTTGATCTTTATCAAGCAATTTTCAGTGTAATGACCTCGGAATATAAAATTCAAATTGTACTCTACTATTATCATCTAACCTTATGGCTTTTCTGCTTATGCAGTATGTAGATTATTACACAATTTAATCATAATCATACATATTTCTTAACTTTTACAGTTCCATAAAATATTTGGGCATTAGTCACAACTTGTAACAATTTAATAAATACCAGGTTAAAGGTCAGATAGACAAATCGTTTCAAACAGCAGTTAACCCTGCAAAATATCTTTCAGCGATACATGATGTCAAGGATACCGACTAGAAAACGCGTAGGCGCTAATACCGGTAAAATGGAAATGCTCTATCTATAATTCTAGATGGTTGTTCTTAAAAAAATAAGTGTTGTATTGGATTTACCTCATTCCAGTCATTTCCTTGAGTATATTATAGTTAAAAAAAGAAAACTGAATTGATCGGCAATCACAGAACTTTTAGAGATTATTCATTTCATTTCAGTTATAATTTAAATCTATAATAAATAATAGTTAAGTACTTTACCATTAATCTACAGTCATGTCCCATGTAAAATTGTAACGTGCTCCCACTTATCACAGGTTATAGACCGAATGGCACACATACATATTATTTTAAAACGCCTAATTGTATATTTGCTCATTGTTTTCAAACGATGTATTACACTAACCAACTTTAACAGAACAATATTTACAAAGTAATAAACATGAATATTCGATTTTCACAGCTTTAGAGTTTCTATTGTTAGCATTTGCATGTGGCCGTAACACCTGCTAAACTGGGTAGTACTTACTGATAAAACTTAATACAGGTGTAGATTTTAATATGCCTGTTATTATTTCTAACAAAAACGTGTTTTTATACACAAACGTAGTTCCTTAAGTAACTACTATTATTATTTAAAAAGATTTAATCTTAAACTAAATCCCCTGTATACTTTGATAATATATTACTTCTCATTAGTTATTAGCTGTTGTTTTCAACAAGATAGCATTAGGTTGGTTTCAATTTAGTAATTTCGACGTTATTAATTTTTTTAATGTACAATTACATCGAATTTTTGTTCAGGCATATACAGTGTGTCCGAAAAGTATGGAATATCCTATATATCTCAGTAAATATGCATTTTATGGACAAATGTTTCCTATAAAAGTAGTTCAGGGTTTAGTTTTACATTACAGGGCAATACCAAATAACTATTTTTTAAAAAGAAAAGCGCAACGAATAATGCTTCAATGATGTAAAACTTTGATACACTTGCATAAGTAAATTTTGATTAAAACGCAAAAAATTGTTTGAAAGTTTATTTCAATATTCATCTGTTACGAATTAAAAATTTTGTATAACTACACTCTACAGTTCATAGAAGGTGTTCAAAGTGTGCACCATTCACAGCTTGGCAATGATAAAGTCGTCTTTCAAATTCGTTTACTGCATTTTGAATCGTTTCTGGTGCGATAGCTCTAATCTCTGTTCTAATACGGTCTTTTAAAGTTTCAATATCTTCAGACATATCGACATAAATCTTATTTTTGAGATGGCCCCACTGAAAAAAATCAAGTGGACTTAAATCCGGCGAGCAAGCTGGCCATTCTACTGCACCTCTTCTGCCTATCCATCGATAAGGGAAAATATTATCAAGAAACTGTCGGACATTAATTCCGAAATGAGGAGGAGCCCCGTCTTGTTGTAACCATATTCTGTTATGGGGTACATCTGGATCTGGTTCATTAGGAAATAGAACAGCTAAAGCAGGAACTAAGTCAAATCTTAAAAAATCTAGATAAGCATCTGCTGTTAAATTATGTTCTATAAAAAAAGGTCCCAAAATTTGGGTTCCAATAATTCCTGCCCAGACATTGACTTTCTGCTAATATTGGGAGTGCCCTTCTACATACCAGCCAGGATTTAGCGAAGACCAGTAGCGCGTGTTTCGTTTGTTAATGGTACCATTCAAACAAAACGTTATTTTTTTATGAAAATTTGCATTTTCCTGAAGCCTATGTGTTATTTCTTCGCAAATTGCAATCTTCGATCTAAATTATCTTCTAATAATTCTTGAACTATATAAGGTTTATACGGATGCCACTTCTCCTTTCTTAGAACTTCGTGTGCAGTGGATTTCTTCAAAGTATGTTCACGAGCAATGGATTTTCCACGACAGCCAACATTATATTCTCACGTTGTTCATTATTTAGAGCTTTAGGTCTGCCCGTTTTTGGACGATCTTTGACAGAACCCGTCTCATGAAATTTATGCAAAATTTTACTTACAGTAGACTGAGAAATATGGTATTCGGGGTGCACGTTATTAAACAAATTGCAAACTTCCTCCTGTGTTCTCCTTCTGTCTCCATACCCCAGCATCATTAAAATTTCGATACGATGTTTTTCTGATAAATGATCCATAGCAAGTCGTATTTTTGTAACTTTGTTATCCTCACGTTAATCAAAATGCTTAAATTAATTAAACAAATAACTTTTCGCTTCAGTTCGGTTATTAATTGACATTTCTACGACGCATTCAATTGTTGCAACAAACAAAAATGTATCACACCGACCATAATGTGACTAGATGATATTGAAAATTTAAAAGATCACGTCTGGAAAGGTAACAGATGAATAAACTTTGAAGCTTTATTCAAACAATTTTTTGCGTTTTAATCAAAATTTACTTATGCAAGTGTATCAACGTTTTACATCATTGAAAAGAGAAAAACATTCTCTATCAAATGAGCACAATAAAGGGATACCTTCCCATTAAAAGAATTGAAGCATTATTCGTTGCGCTTTTGTTTTTTTAAAAAATAGTTATTTGGTATTGCCCTGTAATGTAAAACTACACACTGAACAACTTTTATAGGAAACATTTTTCCATAAAATGCATATTTACTGAGATATTCCATACTTTTCGGACACACTGTATAGTTAAGCGTGACGAATGTACTGAATGTCTCAAATTCAATGATATGAAATTAGTATCTCCTTTATTAATGTAGCTA
The DNA here is from genome assembly GCA_011009095.1 of Ignelater luminosus. NCBI lineage: Eukaryota > Metazoa > Arthropoda > Insecta > Coleoptera > Elateridae > Ignelater > Ignelater luminosus. Next base: position 9,851 of record VTPC01002541.1, on the reverse strand, counting down.
CAAAAGAACTGATTGCACATTATTGGCCTAACTTTTCAAGGCAAATATACTGATAAAAATAAAAATTCAATAGCTACTGTCTTTCTCGAGTTAAAACGTTGAGAATGTCCAATACATCACATACGCCTAGATTTCGAGATATTAAACAAAGACGACGAGCTGTAAAATGACTACTGTTTTCTAAAAAGAAAAAAAAGGAAAAAAAGAAGCACAACGTGGAATTAACACTATACGTTTTACAGAAATTCAAAGAACTACTTGACAGAAGCTTTTTAATAAGACACCTGCTATAAACCTCAAAACCGGAAGCTTTAAAAAAGAAGTCGGTTTTGGGTTACTGATCTCACGCACTTTACTCGTGGTTTTATTGTTTGATGAAATCTAATAAGTGCCTGCAGTTAATTTAAAACAATTTCCTTAAAGTGAAACTGCATTAAATACTACTGGATAATGCACTTCACGTTAATAAACCTGCGTTAATTCATATTTATTTTAAAACTTCCTCTATTTTAATGAATATTACAATACACTATTCAATTATTATAAATAACCCATTAACCTATTTTTATGCAATATTTAAAATTTTACACGTTTGCATGCATTTTAATAATTAAAAGTTACTCATTTAATATTTAATAGTCCTATTATTGTAGCTTCAATAAAATAAATTAAAATAATATTGTTGCTTAAAGTGACACAGCTAAAATATTTATTTCTCAATCTTTTCATTTTTTAAATTTTTTCTGGAGCAAGTAATATTTTATTAGCACATTTTTATAAATCAATTTGTTCTATTCTAGTTTTTCTAATAAAATTCAATTTGTAGGTTAGTAGAAAATTTCGTTTCATATTTTAACATTAATCCTTTTATAAATAAATATTATTGTATGTATTCGTAGTTATTTGAATGAGAAGCATATTTGGTTAATTTAAATACCGAATTCGTTACATTACTAACATACATTGTTCCTACTAAACGGTATTTTTATTTTTTTGTAATGGAAAAGAATTAAGAAGGAAACTAGCACGACTGTAGAAGGAACCATGAAATAAATAATTAATAATACTATAGGACTGAAAACCAATCACAAAAGCAATTGTTAACAAAAACAAAATTTTATAAATACAGAAATTTATAACCAATTGGAAATTTCAGAAGATTTATGAATTACCTAAATTGCGCGTTAAAAAACCATTAAGTCCTATACTTAATTAGTAACGAGAATTATCTATTTGTCGCATTTTTATCATTGAATATTTTAAAAAACAATTTTAATGGCATTTGAGTATTCAATATTTTTCCTTTTTATAATGTTGTGAAGTTTTGTTTTCCACATTTTAACTTGACTTTGTTGTTATTCCGCTCGTTCTAAAGCTGAATATCTTGATTTTACTACGAGAACTAAACATACATTTTACATGACAAACTCTCTACATAGTTAAAACAGTTTCTTTTAGTGAAAAAAATCAGAAAGACAGTTGAAATCGCCTTTGAAATACCAAAGGAATTTAAAGCACCGATTTATCCTAAAAATACAAAAATAGAGGCGCCAGTTGCCTGATTCGTGCACTACTACACCTCTAACAATGAATTGGACGTATACGTATAGTTAGGTACAATAGGACCAAATTCCAAACTTTTAATAGATTTTCTTAGTTTGGGAGTAACTATACCAAAAACACCAATTCTAAACATAAATGATTCTTGGTTGAATATAGTAAACAAGATATAACGTCACAATTAGCACTGCATTTATGATTATCAAGGCCCAGATTTTTCTTAAAAAATGAACTTAAGAATTTTATTGAAAATTTACTTGCATCGTACAAAAATAGTATTATTGTGAAAAGAACTAATAAATTAAAAATAATATCCACTCTGTTACATTTCTATATTAATAAGTACACACATTAATAAAAAAACATTTTATATTTACAAGTTAATATTTCAAAACATTTTTCTAGATTTTGATGACTTCTAGTAGATAGCGACTTGACATCACTTTAGCATTTAAAGAAAAAGTTGTATTTTAGAATTCTTACATCCTGTATTTAGTATAGGTAAGTATGTTAAAATCGTAGCTCAGTTTATATTGGAATTGCAGTAAATGACTGCAAACATGCCTAGGTTCTCAAAAGTAAATGATTTTCTGTTGTTAGTCAGTACATTTTTGTACACCGAACAACATCTTTCCACGTCCGTAGAAGCAATAGGAACATATTTAAAATGCATCAACTCACTGGAAGTAAGTTCCTTCTGAAACATTGAATGCCTCACCTATATAGCGTTTTGTGTCCTGTATTCTTTTCAAGAACGTTTTTAACCGTATTTAATATTGTTTTCTTGATACCACCCCCATATTTTTCAAATTGACTTCCATAGTTTTAACTAAATTAACCCATTAGTTCCCACAGTATTTTACTTAATACACAGTACAATATATATACAATATATATAATCGGTGTAGGGTTATGGTGTACGTTCTTATTTTTCGTAGATGAACTTATTCCAATCTTTCCTGTTTTGTGCTAATTGCATTGCTTCTGTGCATTTTATGTTCTTTCTGCTCAATATTTTCGCAATTGTCTTATCCCATGTTTGCTGTGGTTTTCCTCTTCTTCTTTTGTGCTGGATTCTAGCTCCCCAAATCTGTTTTACCAGTCTGCTTTCTTCTACTCTTTGTAAATATCCCCACCATCCCAGCTGTCTCTCTTCGATTATCGATATTACTGGCTTTCCTTCTAATTCTTCTGTGATTGATTGGTTTCTGATTCGATCTCTTCTGCTTACTGCTTTAATTACTCGGAGGAACTTCATTTCTGCTGCTTGGACTTTACTTTTTATTCTGAGAGAACTTATGTTTCGCATCCGTATATTAGTATAGGTTGATAAATTGTTCTATACACTTGTTGCACATACTGTAATATGTTTTAATTGCTTTATTTACTTTTTCTGTAATGTCTTCTTCTTGTTTTCCTTTGTTGTTTAGTATTGCTCCACATAGATATCGTTTATTTTAATGTACATTACTACTTACTTATTTGAGATTGTCATAATCTTGGTTTTTAGTACATTTATCTTCATTACAAACTTTTGGAGCATTTTATTCTAAATATTTATGTTGTGTCGTAGATCTTCCTCTGTTCTTGCAAATATTGCCACGTCATCCGCGAACGCGCACTCTGGAATGGTTATTCTTTTTAGGCGGTTGTATCCTACTTCTAATTTCTTTACATTTCCCACAGTTTGCTTTATTATGTCATCCATCAGGATTATGAACAATAACGGACTTGTCTTAATCCATTTCTAGTTTCAAATATGTCAGATTTCATGTTATACATGCGCAAGTAACTAGTATTATTATTGTATAAACTTTTAGTTGTGCTAGACAATTTGCTGTCGACTCCTCTTTGGTTGAGGCTTTCCCATATTTTGTGCCTTGGCGCTGCTTCGAATTCCTTCTCCAAGTCTATGAAGGCAAGAAAAGCTTCTCTTTCTTGGTTTAATGTCTTGTGTATATAACTTCTCTGATCGTAAATACATGGTCTTGCGTCCTGTGTCCTTGTCTGAATCCACTCTGTGTTGCTTCTAGCTGAGGCTCTATGACAGCTCTTAACCTATTCTCTAAAATTCTTTTATACACCTTTAAAACTGTACTCAACAGCTCTTGTCTCCTTTCTTAAAAATTGGCAAGATGACTCCTACATCTCAATCCGTTGGTATTCTTTCCTCTTCTCATGCTTTTCTGACTATTACGTGCAATAATTCCATACCCTTTACTCCCATTTGTTTTATCATGTCTCGACCGTCGTGTCCCGGTGCTTTTCCTACTGCAACTGGTTCTATCAATTTCTCCAGAGATGGGGGTATGCTACCTGTGTCTACTAGTATTTCCCTTCCAGCTTCTTCCACATTGTCTTCGGTCTCTACATTTGTATTTAAAAGTTCTTGAAAATACTCCCCCCACCTGTACACAGTACAGTATTACATGTAAATAGTCATCTGTTTTCCAAAAGCTTTGATCATTACATGAATGACACTTTTAGTAAACTGTCTCGATAATAGTTTGAAAATTGAAAACTGAGAAACTTGAAGTAAATCTTACTGTCGAATGAGAATCTAAAAAGAAAAACAAAAACAAAGAAGACAAAAAATAGTCTCAATGTCCCAGATATTTCTTATAATTGTAAGAATAATACTAAATGACAATCAAAGAAGATCTTACGCAAATGGAAAGAGAAAATACTGAAAAAGGAGAATGCTAAAAACATGTTTATGAAGAGCTCGCTAGTATAAACGATTGGAGGGGGGAAGATCTAAAACCAATTTATATTTTTTGATGAACAGTTTATAAAGCATGTTTACAGAGAAACAAGCATCTTCGCATTTTGATTCTCTTCGAATATCACCCCTTACCTTCTAGGAGAATGTACTAAGAACATAAAAATGATACTCATTTGCAATTAGTTAGTAACTCCTTCAGTCGTAATAGATTGGAGCAAATTCACATATTTCTGCACTCCGATAACAACACCTTACACGACAAATCAAATCAAGTCTGCAAGACTCGACCCGTCATAGACCATATGAATGAACCTTTCCAGTGTTATATTCAACTACTAGAAGGGCACTTTTCAGTGGATGAAGCAATGGACCTAAAAATAAATTTGATGTGTCGGAACATACAAGGGTTACCTTACGAAGTTTTCTTCACAAGCAAAGGATAGGGTAACTAATTAGGAAGCTCTGTGACAGAGAAAATTTGTATTGCTTTTTTGTTGGTCAACTCAACTGTATATATATATACGAGGGCTGTTTGACGGAAGCGTGACTTTCCGCTAGATGGCGCTGATATCGGTAAATCGAAAACATTAGCATATACGTCAGTCTTTTAGAGGCTTAACCTCCAAATTTCATGTCAATCTGTGAAATAGTATACATTTGGCAGTCATAGAAATCAATCAAGTTTGTGCTATTTTGTAAATATGGAAAAACGTGAATTTCGTGTTTTAATTAAACATTATTTTTTACGTGGAAAAACAGTGAAAGAAACTGAGGAGAAATTACGGAAATATTACGGTGAATCTGCTCCATCGCATGGAATGGTTTCCAAGTGGTTTAATTCATTTAAAACTGGCCGTATGAGCACTGACGATGGTGAACGCCCCGGGCCCTTACAAACGGTCACGACTAAGGAAATCGTTGACAAAATCCATAATATGGTAATGGCTGATCGACGTTTGAAAGTGCGCGAGATAGTTGATGCTGTTGGCATCTCAATCGAACGGGTGCATAATATTTTACACGAACATTTGTATATTAAAAAGGTATCGGCAAGATGGGTGCCGCGATTACTCACAGTGGACCAAATGAGAATTCGTGTTCAACCTTCAAATCAATGTTTGGTCATGTTACAACGTAATCCAGTTGAGTTTTTTCGCCGATATGTGACTGTTGACGAAACCTGGATCCACCACCATACCCCTGAGACAAAGGAACAGTGAAACAATGGATATCACCAGACGAACGTGCACCAAAGAAGACTAAAATTGGTCACTCGGCTAATAAGGTCATGGCGACTATTTTTTGGGATTCTAAAGGCATAATCCATATTGACTATTTGGAAAGGGGTAAAACAATAACTGGCCAATATTATGCTGATTTATTGACCCGTTTTGATGTTATCTTAAAGAAAAAACGCCCACATTTGGCACGTAAGAAAGTGCTCTTTCATTACGACAACGCCCCATCTCATTCATCTGCAATTGCAACCGCTAAATTGGTACAATTACGCTACGAACTGCTTCCCCATCCACCATACTCACCGGATCTGGCCCCAAGAGACTTTTTTTATTTCCGAATTTGAAAAAATCTCTCGCAGGAAAAAAATTCGCATCAAATGAAGAGGTTATTGCTGCAACGCAGGCCTATTTTGACGAGTTGCCAAAAGAACATTTCTCAGAAGGCTTAAAGAAATTGGAAAGTCGTTGGACTAAGTGTGTAGCACTTGAAGGGAACTATGTTGAAAAATAATAAAAAAAATCTAGGCTAAACCTGTTCTTTATTGAAATGTCACACTTCCGTCAAACAGCCCTCGTATATATATATATATAGACAATTATTTTACATTCTTGCCCTTACTTGCAAACTTGAGAAGTAAAACAATCGACTGCATCGGTAGGAAAGACAAAGTTGAACATGACATGAGCCACTACATGACCTAAAAAAGCAAGTTCGCGGAACATATCATGCTTTACATGATGAACAAGATTAGCTGACACTTGTTCAGTGGCATGATAATGTAGCAACCATGGCAAATAATATTTCACTTCCAGATGGTACAGGAAAGCTCGAAAAATAGCTTAATGTAACAAAGTTAAGTTAAGCGGTCTTAGTCCAGCCAAATAGCAAAACAGCATATTGATCGTAGAACAGACACAGCCTGTACACAAACTTGAAATCATTGCAATTGGCGGACTAGCTTAGTAGTGAAGGACCACTTTTGGAAAAGTGCAATGCAAGAAACTCAGGTAACAGAGATTTTTAAATTTCCAAAAGACGTCATTACCAAATTGTTACCGAAAGGGAGGTTTTTATCAGAAACGAGCCTTGACTATCTGGCGCTAAGTTGTCTAGCATTTTGGACAAATCAAATATAGGGTAAATTATTCTTTTGTTACTCGAGAAGGTTTTTTTCAAATACACCTAATTGTGTGTACTTGAAATAGTCTTCAATCTTTTACTTATCCAAGAACCGTTCAAATCGGTCTTAGAGTCCAACCATTTACCAAACCAACTGACGTTTTTAAATAACCTCTGGTTTCAAGAAAACTTGGTACTAACTATCAGAGCTTCGATTCTTCTCTAGCCTACTTTAATGTTTGGCGTAGATTTCAAAATTAAAAAGATTTGGTTTTCAATCAATTTTACCTTATAATAGGATTTTTAATACTGCTCACTTTTTAATAAAGATAGTGGGAGATGTAACCGTCAGTAGACTTCTATTTTAGGATTGTATGGATTTTGGTAATTTAGGATTTAATCAGGTCTTTTCATCTCTTATAGTTTAGCTTTAGATGAATTGCATTATTTAATATTTTTAATTTCAGATGATTTGATTAAAAGTTTGTTAAGTAATCGAAGTAACAATTAAAAGTTTCTTCGTCAAGAAAATTTAAGTGAAAAGGATCATATGGGTTCGATTTTCGAACGAATTCGACCGGTACGGTCATTTGTTCATCAAAATAGAAGTCACCAGGATTACTTTCCCAAAGACTGTTCTCCAAATAGATCTTCGCACAACTTTTTAAACCAGTCTTCTATCTACTGAACACGCACAACATGAATACAGGAAAGCGATCCCCAACGTTCTATGAAAGTTACAACGTTCGAAAAATAATTATTATAATTTAAACCAGTTGGGTATTGTTACATATTAATAATTACTTCATGGCTTATTGGTTATATGTATCTGGCAGTATATCAAATGAGAGGAATAGCTAGTATCCGAAAATAATTTGGTAGAGGTCAAAACAATTGTTTAGCTATAAGTCGGAAAGATGTTATTAGTCTGGTAAGCAATCTCTTGTTCTTAAATTGATTTCTGCAATAGCATAAAACACTAAAGAAATAATTCAAGACTAGTGTTTTGCCTGCGGCCATAACTTTGTCCTTCAGAAGTTTTGGATTTTCTAAAAATTATTTCACTGCCATAGTACACTTGGTAATTCTATTGAAGCAGTACAGATTGATGTATAGTATATGTTAGCAAGCACAGGTCATTTGCGAAAAGTGAGTGATAACGAGAATCTTGTTACTGAACAATGAATAAAATATCTACCAACTGAATAAAGATCAGAAAAGTATGCAAATGATTTGTAATGGTATATAAACAAATTCCTACAAAACCCCTAACTCATAGAAAAAAACTTGTCAATGATTAAACAGATTCTTTTAGTAGAAGTCCAAGTAAGCTCAATTCCTTTATTTTTTTGATCTGCCAATGCTGCAGAACTCACTGAGAGATATTATTAGAGAAATACTTTTGAATGCTTAACGTTTTAATGTTTACGTAACTGGTAGAAGTGGTAACTCATAAGCAACGGAGGTCTCTAGTTGATTCTACATTGACTATCGTGATTATCCTTTACAGAGGAGAATATTGCAAAACAGGTGAACATAGATTTTAATTTACACTGTTGATACTAGAATCAAGATATCTCATTAACTTCAGATTTTTCTTAGGTTCCTAATATCTCATAGCTAAAAAATACTTATGAATGTATCTTTCATAAGAAAACTATTTTGCCATGTACCTACATTTTAACCCACTTTGTAACGATTGAGCTACTTGGGAAGTTCTCAATTTTGAAACCCCTTTTTTGGACTAGTAATTTGAAAGTCTATTAAAAAACCAAATAGTATGTGTAATATCCTGGATGTAAAATTAAAATTAATATAAAAAATAAAAACATTTCACCAGACATGCACTAATTTATAAATTTAATGAAGTGTTTTAGTATAAATTCTTGCAACACTATCACAAACTATACAGAATAGAAGTATGCATTATGTTGAGGAAAACATTGGAAAATTGAATTACAACTTTTTCCTTCAACTTTTGTCCTCCATTGTCAAAGAGAATGTGAAATACTATACAAAAGAATGAATCATTAGTAGTGATTTAAAAGACAGCTTTGACCTTGATTATTAAAAACAATCTTGAATTTTACTTAATTAGAAAAAAATTGGGAATTTATAGTTGAATGAATACTTATTAAAGATACGGCAGTTTCTTTTAAAAAGCTCGCCTTCTATAAAATTGTAATTGGAAATCAGTCAAAATCGAAATAACATTAGCATTATAACACTCATTCATTGATTTCTTTTTATCTGCAAAATCTAATTAATGATTTTAGAACAGATTGTTACAGTCTTCAAATAGGATCTTATCTACATTCCTGTGCAGACAAGAAACAATTAATTGGTAAGTTTTTGCGGCAATGCTATTACGTTATGTAAATGTTGTAAAAACTTGTTAGGAAAATAAGTAGGCCACAATAAAAAAATTTCTAACTTCCTTTAAAAGTTTAAAATTTATACAATTTCTAACCCAAAATATTTAGTAAACTATAAAATACTTATTTCTGGGGTGATTACGAAAATAATAAACAGGACACATGGATAGATACACTTTTAATTTAAATTTCTAATATTATTACTCTTCTACAAGAATGTAAATAAAACTAAACGTCTTTTAAATTATTTGTTTACAACCCACTTATAAACACCTTAAAGGGACCGTTGTGGAATTAATACTTAAATGGAAAATATATGACATTAAAAATGAAATTCTTATAATTACTTAAATTTGAACTTTTAATGACATTAATTAATAACTACTTAATAATAAAGAACAGACATATGAAAACATGAAATGCAGTTACACAAAATTAAATGCAAACCAGAAGTTTGCTAATAACCTTTTGCAACCCACAAACCACTAACTGGTTATACATCCTTCATACAGATCTTTTTAGAAAATTGTTAAAACAAAAGAATAACAATAATAATAATTTATATTAAAATATCATATTGTATTACTATATACTTTCGGAATTACAAAAATTTTTAAATGACGTCAGCTTAAAGGTAAGGTTTCGCTCTCAACTGTGCATTGAAATTACTGAAGTTTCTCACACAAATATTCCGCAACTGAGTTTTAGAAATTTTTTAAGTACACGGAAACTTGATGGAAGAAGTAAAACGTTCGTACGCACCTTGTAATAAGAAAATATCCAATATTTGGCACTTGTTTTGATTAAACATCACACTTCAAAGTCTTTTTTTT